>VUQR01004721.1:81434-94183 GCA_015108515.1 Hemichromis elongatus
CATAAGTATGAAGTGAATGTGAGTGCGATTGGTTCTCTCTCGCCCTAAGACAGCTGGGACAGGCTCCAGAGCTCCCTGCAACCCTGGAAAGGATAGGCAGGAGCGGATGGATGGACGGACGGATGGACGGACGGATGGATGGACGGATGGATGGACGGATGGACGGATGGTGTTGTTGGCCAGCTCATAAAAAATCTTTTTGATTTTATGTGATTGACTGAAAGATTTTGCATGAAGGCTCTGTCATGAGTCTGAGCTCAGACCTTTGACAGTCTGACATTAAGTGAGCAGCTCACAGAGCTCTGTTTTTCACAGTGTTGCACTCCGTGCCTGCAGTCTAAAAGGCTGCCGTGCCGCCGGTGGCATAAGGAATCATAGGAGTAAACACACAATGTTACGTGCGTGCGTCTGTAAAGGGCTAGAAATAAACATTAATAAATGTAAGAATACCAATAGGAATCCCCATATGTTGAATCTTTCAGCAGACGGTTTAGGATATATTGACAAATATGCACATTTCTTTCTTCGGGGTGGAAGGAGATATCATTCTGTCCTTCCCCTCCTCCACCGTCTCTCTCATGCCATCTCCCAGCCAATCAGAGTGCAGCAGCTGGCAGACAGGCAGTAGGCTTATATTTAGGTCACAACAGTAGGATGCCAACTCAGCTAAGTGAGCCACGGAGCGGCTTGTGGAGACGCTGGCACGAGCCTGCTCATTGACTCAAACACATCCAAGTACTGGGAGGAAACTGGGGGAAGCTTGTAAAGAAAGTGTGGCCACAATGCACGGCTCGTTTGAGAACAGTAAAAATGCTGGTGTGTAGGTTGTCCCTACATCAGGGAAATAAAATTTAATTGACATCTTGTTTAAAATTGTTTTTTTTGGCGTATAAAGCAATAAATTCAGTCAGATATCAGTGTGGAACCTTCAAACAAAAATCTGGTCCGGATCACCATCCCTTCTCGGTGTCTCACATCCTCCTCCTCTCTTCTCTTTCCGTCCCTTCCCCTCGGCTGTCTGCTGCTCTGCCCCCCGTCTTTGGAACGCCCTTCCTCCCTCTTTTTAAGTCCAGACTCCAAACTCACCTGTTCACAAGAGCCTATTCAACATAAATCCTGCTACTTTAATTTATTGTATTTATTTGCTCTGTTTCATCCTTATTATTTTGCAAATTGTTATGTTTGTTGTCGTTATTGCTTGTGTACAGCGCCCTCGAGTGCTTTGAAAGGCGCCTTCTTAAATCAAATGTATTATTATTATCTACATGTACAACAATCAAGCTGCACAAGTCTGTGTGACTTATTAGTATTTTTAATACTGCATCTGAGCTGAGGATGAAAACTGTGGGTCCCATCAGCGGAGATGCTTGTTAACACTGCACTATCCCCACTGCCAGGGTACGCGAAACCACTGAGCTCATACGTGCGACTGCACCAGCAATCCTAGAAGCGCTTGGGTCTAAGATCAAGGATTCATCTAAAGAGACCATCTATCCAGTTTTCTTCTTTGGTCTTTTAAATGATAGGCTTCCGCTGTCGAGGAGGAAAGGCAGGTTGCCAGTCTACCACTAAATGATTCCACCTCTAAACAAATCGGACCATATTCATCTGCGGTTTGAAAATGATCAAAAATATCGCCCATGGGAAATGCTCTTGCGGGAAATTTGCACATTTTGATCAGAGTTTCATCTGTGATGGAAAAAACAAACAAACCCCAAAACCAACAGAGCAGGCCTCATTTACTGCACACCCAGGCTTCTGTTGTCACGTTATTTGATTTCCGCTTTGTTTTTGACTACGCAGGAAGTGATGAAAGTGCCTTTTTCTTGTTCTACACTGATGATGGATGGCTCCGGCAGGGCCTGAATCAACACTGCCAATAGGGGCTGTGAGCTGCGGTGCTTCGTGTCATCAGCTGTACACGTGTGTGTGTGTGTGTGTGTCGTTCGGGGAGGTGGCAGTCGTGCATGTGTTAACTCTATCAGTATTTCCCATGCTTTTGTGAGAAAGACGTCGGGGCTCATTAGCAGCCTGAATCTGACAAGCAAGTTGAGTCAGGTCGGAGTCATGTTGGAAATTAATTTGCACTGGAGATGTATTAGGAGTTATTTGTGTGTTGTAGGAGAAAAGCGACGGAGCTGAGGGAGGGACCGGGCCTCTCCGGAGAAGGTGACGGCTCAGTCTAACGCTAATTATGAAGCTCCGACTTGGAGCACTCAGAGTTTTGCTGCAGGACTGAATATTTCAGTGAAACTCACTATATGGCTTTATGTTTAATGAGTTCTAGTGTACAGTTATTGCCTACGTCTCTTTAGCATTATAACAAAATGAGCTTCCGTGGCCCTTTGGTCTGGTTTTACGATCAGTCTGGCTCTGATTTCGATTAGCTGTTCTGACTCCCGGCGGTGGATTATTGCCAAGTTCTCGACACAGCTCTGTGATGTTGGGATTTCTGCTGGGTCAAAGTACAACTGACTCAGTTCTGGCGGTAAGACGCATCCGATGCATTTGCTGTGTATTTTCCAGGCTGAACTGCGGCACTAATAGAAATAGAGACTTGATAGTAAATCCTAAGGCGGCGTTTTTGGGGTCAAGAACTCAATTCAGCTTGAAATTGAAATGACCAGGACCGCGGTTTGGGTGTAACAGCGGGTCGGGGAATTTTCCAGTGCTTTCATTGTTTTTGTGCAGGCATAAAACGAGCACAGTTTCTGTCACTTCACTTTAGCCTTTCAGCCCATTCATGGTTACAGAAACAATGGAAATGGAAACAAAGTGTAGAAACATTTTTCCCCATCAGATAACTGAAGTCAGCTTTAGAAGTTAATCTATACTTAACCATGACTCAGCCAGAGGAATGTTAGGTTTAGTGCAGAACAATATGACTGAATACTTATTTTAGTCTATCTCAGTATTTCTTCACTTCATTCAGAAATGTCTTTTTCAATCTCACGGCATCTTGAAAAGGAAAATAGGTGATCGATTGAAGCCTATTTGATTTTAATAAAGCCACGATCATATAACTCATTGACAGTGCAGAGACGAGGATTACTGTGATATAAATCAAAAACCCAGCTGTTTTGTGTTTGAGAGGATTTGGAGATTCTTCGCTCTTTTTTTGGTTACATTTAGGCAGCAAACGACTTTTTTGGTAAACGAAAAGACGGTTTGGAGTCAAATAAACACTTTAACAACACCACGAACGCCCAAAAGCTGCGTTTTGATGGTAGGTGGGTGATATATTAAATATGTCCCTGTAACACTTTGTTACCGGTTGCTGGGTTCCGCTCCAGTCTGCCCTCGGTCTGTACTGCTAGCGTGACTAGCATGATGAAAATCAGGTGTGTCGTCCAGCCTCCTCTGGCACTGGCCCTTGAACCCTCCCCTACAGCTGAGCCACAAACCGCAGCCCACCACATGCTTTTTATTCCAACTAGTCTAACTTGGAAGAAACTAGACACTTATGCAGATTTTACATGTACTGATGGGCAAAAGAAGAATGTATCAGAAAAATGCTGAAATGAGTTTTATTGTCGGTGTTGGTATTGGATTAGCATCAGTCGTAAATGAAATTTAATTGGCTGTCTGTGTGGGGGTAGTGCTGCAGCAAATATTACACGATGCAGAATTATTCCATTATTCATGTAGAAGCTACAAAAACAAGAATTTAACTATATAGAAAAGCAGCTGGTTTTGCATCAGCAAATGAATCCCTTCGGGGAGGTTGAAAGATTTGAAATTGAAAATCACAAACTCATTAGTCCTGAATTCACAGTGGCATCATGCTGAGCAGGAGAAGGAAACATGGTTCACTTTTCTTTGGTGAAAGAAGCTTTTCCACTCTCTGGAATAAAATGGGCACCTACTGTATGACTTATTTGTATCGAAAAGTGTTGTGTTAGCAGCAGGATGATACTTTATATGTCAGTGCACTGTGGCCTGCAGCTATCAGTCGATGGCTGCCTCATCGCTACACTGGCGCACAAGTGAAAGATGGAGCGGAGGATTAGCTTTGTGTGCTTTATCACTCACAGGCTCTAAAAACAAATGGAAGGAGTGGAGTAGACCTGGTGCTACACCTGATGTAGCTAAAGCACGACCAGTCTCTGCTTGGTAAATCTGCCTTCAGTAGCCTTTACCAGGTTCAATTAACAAAGGCCAACAAATACTGAGAGCAGCTGACACTCTCATTTGAGGCGTTCTAATAAAGCTGTACCTCCGTGTGTTCACAAAAAGAGGATTTAGAAGTTCTAGGAGATTTATTAGACTTAGAGCTAGCTAGCTAATTGACATCTGAAGCTAAACATGCCTTATCGTGCCATGTCCTGACTGAAGTGGTTCTACTGCGCTGCTATAGAAGAAACATCATTAGTGTCTGGAGAATTAGTCGTACTTCATATATAATGACCTGTGACTTAATAGCTAGATATAGAGCAACGGTTAGTTTTAAACATAGCAGCACGGGGAGGATGTAGAATGAGGGTCACAGTTTTCTTAATAAAAGCACACGTTGAAGGTCCCTCAGTGGCAAAAACTGAAAATGGTGCGCTTCAGCCGAGAGACCGTCTCAGATGACCACATCCGCAATGTTCCCTCACCATCAAAGATGATCATCTAGTAGCTTACATGCATCTCGGTGTGATGCAGATGTGTCTCCTGTAGCTCAGGCAGAGAAATAAGGGCGCACACAGCATGGAGGACAGGTTGGCATGACATATAAGTGGCCCACAGTGACATGTGACACTTCATTCTCATAGGGGTTCTGGAAGCATGCACAGTTCAAAGAGAGATTTTTTTTTCCAGTCGGTGAGTTCAGAGGAAAGGGCGGTAGAAGCGAGCAGGTGCCCGTGACCCTTTCCCACTTTACGCCCTTGCAACACATTGTTTTGGATTGTGAAAGCTCCTCACACCTAGTATTTTTATCAGGTTTAAACATATCTCTGGGAGATGTAAGTCAACTCATCCTCAGAGTAAACTCACAACAGACAGGGGGTTTTAGTGTGATCGGTGTGGAGAGGGCCTGCGTCATAGACCTGGGCCTTTGCTTGTACCTCTTGGCATCAACACCAATTTTCTGTATTGTCAGAAGTGTTTCTCCTCCTCCCCTCCTCTGCTTCTCCTTTCATCATGTGGCCGAACGAGGATGTGAAGCTCCCTTTTCATCGTTTTTTTCTTCTTCTCCTACTCAGATTTGGATCGGTCCCCTGTTCGCTCACTCGCGCTCTTTCTCTCTCCAGTGGGTTAATTACTATACGTTGCTGCTTCCCCCTCAATCCTGTGAGTTACATAAAACCAAAGTCATTAAAGTGAAGAGTTGGAACTTTTGCCGTTCTCGTCGTGACGAGATTTGCTTCTGATGCCACGTTGGCAGTGAGGCAGACTCGTGGCCATTAAAATGGCCTGAGAGCTTTCAAAAAGACTCCGTGCCATTGCAGTGTCCTCCTCCTAATGACTTTAAGTACAGTGCGATATGATGGCGACTTAGGCTGCCTGCAGTAAAAGGAGTGTGTGCCTAATGGGATTTTTGGCCAGGTTGCAACACCAAAGAGAAGTGCCTCATATTTCTGCATAATCGACTGACAGTCAGGCTGATTCGCTCAGTATAAATCTCCTGAAATATGTTGACTCTTTTCAAAGAAAGGCATACATTTGTTTTTCCAAAGACAAGCGGGAACCAAGAGAAACACTTTTCCACTACTTTTATCAGTACTCTTATTCTTTCAGTCAGCTTGTGGTCATAGGTGGGGCTCGCTTTAATATACCTGAGAAACTTCCACCTCATCCCACCTGAAGCAGGCACTCCCCCTTTTGCTAGCTGAGAACTGGCCACTCGTCCACTGTTGAGATAAATGTACCGACTGTAGCCGCTGTAACAAAAGGAGCTTTTATGTCTTCTTTCAGCGCTCACAGTCGAGAGGAAGCTACGCTCTAAAAGTAGCATTTGTGTGTCATCAGTTGCTTAATTGAAAATGGGAGTATGGGCATCATACTGTAGTCACAGCTCATGTCTGCACAATGCCGCCACAGCATGGCGCAGCTCATTTGCAGCAGCTTTTTAGGACTTCATGTTGATAGGAGTCGATTTTAAAGGCTTTGGTGTTCAGTGGCGTGCTCAGATGGTCAGATAGAAACCATCGTTGCTGCTCCAGCATACTGAATAAACCCGCTGTGTCATTCATAACGCTGGCAGAGCCTAAAAATAGATGTGCACAATATGTGGGAATGTTTTTTTCCCGTGGATTTAATGGACAGAGATGAGATGGGAGCCAACATATGCAAGGAGAAGCGAAAAGGTCCACGAAGCTCTCGGCCAGGTGTTGGACAGCCACCTGCCGACACGACTGTAGGATCTCCCATGTATAGATTTGACTCGGGCGGGTTGACCATCTATTCTTTTGGCAACAAATTTGAATTTTTTTTTCCTGTTTCATCTTTTTATTCCATCCAGAACAGAGATTTGATTTAGTCAGTTATCCTTCTAATTAACTTCAGCTAGTCTAGTCCTTTTGCTCTGGAGATCTGCAGTTAGCTTGATGTCCTTTTAGTACCAACAGCTGCTTATTAACATTTATACTATATTAGTATTGAAACAGAGTTTCTTTACGTACTATGTTGGCTTTACAATTCAGCCTGAACTGCGGTGGGCGGTGTATGTGGTGCATGTGTGTATCTCTCGGTGTTGACCTCCACTTGCTAATAGCCCTCGCTACGGGAAGCTAACTCATCCACAGCAGGCCATTAAAGCCCACTCTTCACTGTAATTTACTGTAATTTCGTCATCTTCAGCTTCTCCTTTGCTGCCCATAGAGCTGAAGCTCAGGGTTTTTAATCGACTGATAGCACCAGGGCAGCATCTCACCCTGCATCCAGACGGAGATGGATGGTTGAATTATGAGCTTGTAGATGTAATACTGCGTTCACGTCCCGTAAGAGAAACTGTAAATATAAGCTACGCAAATGTTAAGTTAATGTTTAATAACCACTTGTATACATCTGGTTTTCAATTAACATGTGATTAGCAGTTTAGGACACATGCCTTCTATCCTCACTTACTGCCTACGTTAACACTTTATACCTTAACCCTTTCCTACACTCCTCAAGGTTTCCTTACTCAGTTCTCCCAAAAGCTTATTGGAATGCACATTATGTTCTGGACCGTTCATTATAATACAGCTCCTGCAATCTTACCTGTTCTCCTCCCTACTCATTGAATGCCACAATCTGCTAGTCTACCAAACTCCACATCCTCAGTTTGCACCAGGGTCCTATTAAAAGTCTAAGTAGAGATAGTAGAGAGAACGCTTTTGACATCATTATGACATCAGCGAGATTATTCCCTATCTTTACTAGGCTCGGGGAAAAACCCAGCAGAGGACTTTTAGAGGACATGTTATTATGTCCAGCAGTTTTTATTATTTCTTGTTTGTCTTTTGTGTTCCATGAAATGACTTCAGTCATTAATTCAGCTACTTCAGATGGACAGCTCTCTCATAACTGTGCTCTTTCCAAAACAATTCAACTTCATGTTTGTGATGCATTTAGGGGGTTTGGAGTAGTCGCACTCCTCCCAAACAGACTCTGCAGTAGTTTAGTAAAGTGAAATCCTCTCTTTGATCAGTTCCTGTATTTATGAAAGCAGGCTGAATATATTTGAGCTTTCTGAGAAAGACATTTTAGGATGAAATTATCCATCATCCCTAGCCTTTGGAGTTCTTACTGTAAAACATTTCTGTTACTTTTATTGCAGGATTTCTTCATGTTGTTTCACAGTAAGTAGGACATGTGGGATTTGTGCCACCTCCGGCAGCACATTATCATACTTATGTACAAATTTGCATAGATTACCCAAACATACTGATATAGATCTTGTTCGTCACTGATGTCGACCTGCATTTCAGCTCGAACGCTGCACTAAAGCTTTCATTCGTTCTGTCTTTGCTTCCCTCTCTTGAGGCTCGACCTGCTTTCCTCTTATTATTTTCTTCTCCTCCCCCTCACACTCCTTAAGAAAAGATGGGGAAAAGGAGGAGCTGGTTTTATTAATTACCTCATTAATGGAGAAAGGGGAGTTGTTTTTGTAAGAATGTGGAGGAAGAAGGATATTGAGTAAATTCAATTCATATGATCAGGGGAGCACAAGTGAAATGATGAAGGAGGGGAGGCTAACCTTGACATAGATATGCTGTAACTGTGATGCTGTTTGTCTGTTTTGTCTTTAATTGTCAAACAGTCAAGCAGTGATTGGATGTCTGAGCTGAGCGTGTCTGTCATCTGTTGCCTGGTGTCTTTGGCTCTGCTCTTAGAGTTGATATGTATCCTAATCAGGGCTGACAGAAGCATGTTGTATTGCTGCATGTCACTGGTCGCTTGGTCAGTATAACACTGCAATGGTTCACGATGACCTTACCATCAGCTGTTATCACCTGGTGTGTGGCGACCATCACTGCAGGAGACAAATGTATTTTTTGACACAGATGGGGAGAATAATGCGTCCGAAGCAAAGGAAAAAATGAAACGCATTCATTGGTGGACCATCAGGCTGCTGTCAGCGCTGCTTTTGTCTCCATTTGGTTCTGTTTAGCTTTTTGTTTGAAAATCACCATAAAAATCTTTGGACCCGTTCGGTTCTCATTAGTATGGAAGAAATATAGTATACATTAGTATCCTTTCAGTCTGATGTTGTTCATCTTAAACAAAAAGCAACTAAATATATCGTGTGAGGTTTTCTATTGATCCGTCTCAGAAACCAGAAGATGGTGGCGACATCTTTTGTCCATTACCAAACAAAAGACATCTTGAGGAAACCCGTTAATATTAGCTCAAGTTCACCAGCTCAAAGTCAGCTCGAGGTTTGACTATTCACAAGTCGTTCTGCTTTTTCTCTGTTCTTCTTTTTTTGGTCACTTATTTTGTGAATGGAATCCTAACATTACAGTCACACGCGAGTGTTTTTCTGAACGTCCATCAACGTTCAAGTCCATTTCTGTATATTTGATCTCATTAGGCTCAGTTGGCAACCCACGACATCGAGCGTTTCCTCCAGGCCTGGTAACTACGGTGACCGCTCACCTCTCAGCCTTTTCGGTAAACCAGAAGCTCGAGCCGATCAATGTTACAGAGCAGCGGGGAAATTTGACTCCGACAATTGGTTGGAACAAAAGGGGATTGCATCAAAATGATTGACAGCAAGGTGGGCAATTACAGGGGTGACGTGAGGATACATCAATATCTGCTCTTGTTGATATGATATGAAGGCAGGGAAATGAATACGTATCGACTCTTGTGTTTATTCTGTTTGGGTGTATGAGGGAAAAGGATGTTCTCTGTCTCTGTAATAAGATGTAAATAGGCCACAACTTGGTTTGACTTAAAAATGAGAAGCAGTGTGCTCATCAATCTGGTCGGACAGATACAGATGGCTCCCAGACAGTCAGGAAACTCCATCAGAGTCCTGCTGAGCCCCACACATGCAGGTCTGCTGCTAAATGACAAGCCTCTTCCCCTCATCGTCCCCCCGCCCCCCACTGCCAGTTCCCAAGTTTTCTCTTGATCTCTCTCGATATCTCAGCCAGGCTCTGATTTGTATTTTGTGTCACAAAGCTATTGTGCTTTACGTTTGCATTCGGTGCTGCAACTTGGCATGAAAAATGTCTCCCCTCAGGATGTTAATGTTGGATTTAAAGGAAGCTGGAGTCGGTTAGGATTGTACAGATGGATGATTCAGTGGGGCTTTATGTGTTACGGACACCAACTTCAGAGGTGGTGCAAGCTGCCATTCAGCTAGATGTCATACGTAAATGACAGAGAAGGTCCCAAGGGGTGCCTACAAGCAGATGTTACCAAAAAGGAACCCCACATCAGCTTCAACTCACAATGTGAGACTCAAATGGTACTTGTGCGCCATGGGAAATGTGTGCATGGGATCCACGTGCTTTAACTGTTGGCTGTAGTTCAGGTGGTAGAGCAGGTCACCTACTAACCAGGAGGTTGTTGGTTCGATCCAGTCTGCATGCCAAATATCCTTGGGCAAGGTTGCTCTCCGATGCATCCATCGGAGTGTGAATGTTAGTTAGATAAAAGTGCTTGTGGGAATGGGTGAATGAACAAGTTGAGTGCTCAGAGTATAAAAGCGCTCTAAAAGAACCCGTCTGTTTACCACATGTAGAGATCAGCCTGAAAAAGTCTGAAAAATCAAGCCAGTGTGGAAGACGTTTCCTAGTTTGGGGAAACATTAAGTCCACTTTGTAAATTATCTTCATTTTGAAAGTCAGAAAGAAGGACTTACAAATTCAGTCTGAGCTAGCCGTCACAGTCGCTTTCACGACACCAAGACAGCAGCAATGAAAGGCTCAGCCTCAGGGTTCCAAACAGGACTTCAGAAACCAGTGGGCGACACCGTGGTGGCTACGTGAATCTTTTATGTTCACTGTGTTTTAAAATGTTTAGTTCTGTGGAACACGGCAGCATTCATCAGCACCACCTACAGGGGGGGCAGGACTGTGACGCTTTAACAACATGCAGCACTCTGACAACGAGCTCGTGGGCGCTTTCAGCCGAAAAGTTGGCTTTGGTGCTTTTGGAGCCACTACACCTGATTTTAGTTTCCAATTTAGCAAAATTCCATTTAAAGCTAATATAAATGCTAATATTTTATTTATTTTACAGCAGATTTAGCCAAGAGAGCATTATGTCCATTTAAACACTCCTCCAGCAACCTAACCTTACCAGTATCGACGATTACATTCAGGTATAGAAACTCCAGGATCTGTGGATGATCTTGGTATCGAGACACTACGTGCTTGCTCTGTTTTGGTCTGAGTGTCTTTATCATGTGGGCGGCTCATCTAAAGGTAAGATTTGGAGGCCTTTTGAGTTTCACAGATCAAAACTATGCGTAGTGGGCCAGCGTCTAAATCCCACTCCTTGTGACGGTGCTGCCTGAAGTGTGAGGAGTGTCAGACTCTTAACTTCTGGCTTTACTTGGTAGTTACTTCATAGTGTGAAGTATGTGTGTGTGGCTGGCTGTGGCCGGTAGGTCCCGGTTCTGAGAGCTGCGTGGTAGGAAAAAATGATCTGAACCAGCAAAGAAAATAGTTTTACACTTGGTTGTTGGTTTTGATGTTGTTGGTTTTTTTTGGAATATTAGCCAATGCAAACATCACAGAGGGTTCCTTTGTTCTCAGTCACCAGTATCGAGCTGGGTTTGAACCCAGGCTGAAAGACTGCCAAAGACAGGCTTTAAATACCGGAACAGCTTGTTCCGAATGCTGCTGCAAAATGTGATTCTATCACTCCAGCTCTTGTTGGGTTACATTGGTTACCTATAAAATGTGCAGTTTAAATTTAGTTTTAGATTTTCTCTTATCCACACAGGTAGATACAGGCTCAGGTATATGAAATGTCAAATTACTCTGTATTTGGTAAGAGGGTCAGCCATTCATGGAAACGTTCTGTAAACCGACGGGCACCTGATTAAACTCGAGCTGCTTTACAGGTCCGTGGCAGACTCCATGCACGCTACAGGAGCAGGATAAATCTCCAGTCTCTCAACCGTGCCACTGCATAGGTGTGAGAACCTTTATAATAGTAGGATTTCCCCAGCCTTGCATCAAAAGTCTGGTCCCAGGCTGAGCCTCGGCCCTTTGGTCACTTTGTGTTTTTCACTACCCACAAATCACAAGATCTGTGTCCGTTCACGTGGAATGTGACTGTTTTTAACATATAATGGGTTAAAAAAATAAAAGATGGGCCACATCTGTCCTCACTGAATATAACGTTTCACCAAAGTTTCCACCAAAATGTCAGCTTTTTGATTCATACATTCTCATCAGGCCAGTGTAAAATGCTTATACATGTCCATTTTTAACACTGTTTTTGTCTAATCACTGCCAAGATTAGCGAGGGTCATATCTGATATATATATATGTGTGTGAGAAATGGGATGGTGGAAATGACACAGATGTTCATAAAGTGAATTTTCAGCTGTTATCTGGAGCATTTATTTCATTTTAAAGCTGGAGTGGTTTTATTCATTCACTGTTTATTTTGCCATTAACGCTGTCTTCTCTTTGCCTTCCAGCTGGCTGTGTTAATTCATTCAATCTGCTCATAGAACTGTTGTGCCTGTGGTCAGTACTTCAGCATAATTATCAGCTGATGTGTTGATTCCAATTAGACTACAAGGGAACAAAAATCACTGCTTAATGTCCATCAGCCTCAAACGAGGAGGGAAAAAATCTCTTTAGAGTTTTTAATCGACCTAGGCCTCCAAATGCTTTGATGTGGAGAGCTGGCAATAACATCAGAGTCCTGTAGGAGTAAATCATACCAGAGGGTTGTTTAGCAGATGCCATTTATAAATATTCCAGCTTCATTTGTAAGAAATGTTAATTTTTCAGTTTGCTAAAAACCATTAAGTACTGCAATTCCCATGAGTCTTATTAGGAGCTGCTATGGAGATGACTCCAGTCAGAGCCTCGAAATCATCCTTGTTCTGAATATTCACAACACAACATGTGAACCTGAACCAATCACGGCTCCAGACCTGCATTAGATGCAGAAGTGCTCTACTGGAGTTAGGTGGCCATTGAAAAACCATATGCATGGGCAATGTAGTCTTTGACTTTTTGGATTCCACTGCCTGATTTATTGTGTGTGTGTGTGTGTGTGTGTGTGCGTGTGTGTGTGTGTGTGTGTGTGTGTGTGTGCGTGTGTGTGTGTGTGTGTGTGTGTGTGTGTTTTATTTTGTT
>VUQR01004725.1:10571-25609 GCA_015108515.1 Hemichromis elongatus
GGGGGGGGGGGAAATCTGCAGTCCAATCTTCTCATGGAAACACTGTTATCTACACAGAAACACTGCAATGTTTCCATGTAGATAACGCTGTAGTCCTCTGGGTCTCTTTGACATTCACACTGCACATTTAGTAAGTGTCCTGTGTCGCTAAACAAAAAGCTGATAAACATTCAATTTGACCTGAATTAAACCTCAGACACATTTTGATTAACATCTAAGTGCAGACAACACCGAATCAAAATGTATGGAGACAATTTAAAGTTAGACAGTGAGGAAGAAATCACGGACGATCACAGTTTTACAGTCATTTTTTATAACAGAAGAACACGTGCCAAACTTTTCTAAGCACCTCAAAGACAGGCATCTGGATGTGTGCACCACGTTCCCATCCTGAAATGTCACCGTTATTTTTGCGTGAGCAGCAACATCATTGTCTGTGTTTACACTGCTGTACTGCTACCTTTACTTACGCAAAGGATCCAAATACTTCAATGCACATACCTGGATGTGTCACTGTAATTATTGTGCAGACGTTTAAAGAAAAGCATGAAAATTTCATGTGGAAGTACACCTGAGCATTTTATCATGTTTAAGCAGCTTTAAAAAACATTATTCTCAGTGCTCTCATCGGCCGTGGTCTCTGCCATAACAGACAGACATTTACATGGCGAGCTGAATTTCATCAGGTAGATACAAACACAGCTACCAATGATGATATATCTTAGCAGTATTGGTAATGTCAATCTTGAACAGCCACGTCTGTGCTTTGCTTACATATTATGTTTACTGCTGCATAGTTAACAGAAAAATGTGAAAAAGATTCATATTCACTAAACCTGCTAAACTTCTTTGCGTGTTCCCTGAAACTGAGATGAGCTCGCATGTCGGAAATGACTTGATGATGTGGTAATATTGGGCTACGTTCACACTGCAGGTCTTAATGCTCAATTCCGGTTTTGTGATCAAATCTGATTTTTTGTCTCGTTTTTCACACTTCAAATAAAATGTGACAGTAAACGTGCTCTAGTGTAAACGGTTCATGGCCCTCAAAGCAGACCGCACGTGCAAAAGAAGACGTCACACACAACGCGCTCTGTTTACAGAAGTAAAAATGGCGGCTACAGAGCTAGTAGGTGTTGTTGCAGCAGTCTAACAATTTCTGCACAGTCGTAACTGATCTAACTTTGACAAATTAATTAGAGAAAGAAGGACAGTGAGAAAAAAGAGCCCGTGCTTTAAAAATAGCGTTGTTTGGAGCAGTGGCTGCTACCTCCGTGCAGAGGTATATATGGACACTGAATAGAATTGTCTCCCGATATGCTAATCAAGTCCAATACCTCGGTTTCTGTTCATTGACTCGTTCCGTCTCCAGTTTCCGCCGCCATGCTTTCTCGTTTGTCTTCTCTGGTGCTGATACTTGGCGTCTGTCTTGTGTCAGTGGGGTAAAAGACGGATTTAATGCAACATGACTGTTCAAACAGCAGTTGCTTTCTAAAACATCAGATATGTATCGGATTCAGTACCACAGTGAAAGTGACCTCGGTCGGATTTGAAAATATTGGATTTGTGCTGTTCACACTGTCATACCATGATCAGATATGGGTTGCACTTTCGCCTGCAGTGTGAATGGAGCCTTGGTGTCTGAAGGGTGTTTCTTGTGTTTTGCATTGCTTAAAAACGATACATATTCTACCATTAATCTTTTTTCTTTGTTAAAAATCACACTAAAGATGATTTTGCACAGAAATACTAGGCAATAGTTTGCTTTGTATTGTAATGCATTCTTCCAGTACTCAATGTAAAGCTTTTCTTTTCCCCACCTCAGTATCAGACTGATAGTAACAGAGCAACACATCCATAAATGGTTATAGGAGCAGTGGTATTCAACATGCTACAGTATGTGTAATATTTTCCAACTATTGTGAGAGTAACCTGCCTGTCATCATTACAAACAGCAGGACACATGCTTTGCCCAGCGCTTTGTGCTTTTATATGGTTTTAAGTGTAGCAGCCTTGGTCTCAGTTCAGAAACCCTCTCCAGAGCTGATGGGCACACTCATAATTTAAAGGTGAAGTATAAATATTAATGGCACTGCTCATTCAGAAGGACACTCTTCCACGAAGGATGTCCTGCATTACCAGAATGAAGCCCAAAGGTAAACCAAACACTAGTGATGGAACAAAAAGTTCACCTATTCAAATGTTTATCCGCACAAAGGTTGGCAGAGGGGCGCGACGCAGTTGGTGCTGCTGGTGCTGATGAGTGTGCGTGACAGTGAGTGATCACATCAGCAAAGGCGTTGAGGGGATGATGATGATGATGAGGTGGAGGAGGACAAGGGTAAGGGGGTGGGGTGATGCCTTTAGGTGCAATGCTGTTAGATGAGAATAATGCATCTAACTTAGCGGCTACTGATGCAACTGGAAGCGGCGCATAATCTTACAGGGGTTGTATTTTAAGCAGATGGAAACACATAAAGATGGAGGTGTGTGTGTGTGTGTGATTGTGTGTGTATACACAAATTATAAAGCCAATTACTTGTGTGACATTTCCTTTACTACATGTCCTTTTATAGATGTAAGTTTATTTTACCCTGGAGGCTTCAGGCATCAGTCCTCGGGGATATGAGTTATGTCACATGTTGCCAACAGAAACGAACCAAGACAAATTAGATTAATTTAACTATTAATTAACGACACTTAGCAACATTTTATTTTGTCCACTGAAAGCCAGGTTTGCTGCTTTCGGGTAACTGCCTGGGAACAAGAGGACACTAACAGGGCAGGCGGTCTATTTGGGGATGAGGCAAATATGTCCCGAAAAATTAAACACGCCCCGTTGTATACAGTAATTCTTCAGAGGTGAAGATGCAATATAAATTGAACGCCCAACCCATAACTGACCTTATCCGCAGTGATTGGATTTAACGATACCACAGTTTGTCACTGCTTTATGTAATCATCAAACTGTCACCTTCCTTCAGGGGGAACAGACCCTGCTGCAGATTTCAACTTGACAATCAATCCAGTGCGCACCTGCCTGCTCTCCTACTTATTCATCACCATTAAGTGTTGGAATAATGTATATTTATTTCTAGACACGTGCATCTGCAGCTATACCACAGGTATACATATTTGATACATCTTTATTTTTTTCTCGAAGACAAACACACGAATTATGCAGCATTTTCTATTAGTTTCGTGTGGCTCTGTTTGAGAGAAGCACTACCTTATACAAATCTGAGTGCGTGTCTGTGCGTTTTTAAACAATTCCCTTCTGGTTTCTTCTCCTCACTGCCAACATGCAGAGAGGTAATCATCATATATCATTATATAATGACGAGGTTATAATCATTTATCAAAGTGGGCAAAGCAGCGGCATTTCTCTTTTTGGAAGCCAACACACATGCGTGGAAAGTCAGATTGATTATATTTGCGAATGTGAAGAGAAAGAATGTGTTTTACATTTTATTTCAATCTTAAGAGATATCCTACAGCTGATATTTGTACGGATTTATACAGTAGACGCACGCAGGCGCGCTCAGCCTCTGTGTCTATATTAAGGTCTCACCTGGTGCCTGGATGACCTGCGCGAGCCAAATGACGGCGACCAGCCCGACTCCACAGCAGCAGAACCGCTGGAAGGGCCGCCGGTGCCTCGCTGCTGCTTTCATTACTCAGCCGGCCGCATATCCACCAAAAACATCTGTTGCTCTCTTTCACTTGTTTCGCACTTTTACACCGCAGGCAGCTCCGAACAAACCGCCAGCAGCACCAGGAGCAGAAAACGACTTCTCTGACAAGTTGTGTCAAAAAAAAGAAAAAGAAAATCCCCGCAAACGACAAATACGTTTTTTTAAATTCCCCCCCTCCAGGCTCAGGGGAGACACTGTGCTGGTAAACTCCTCCAAAGGTCCGGGTCGCACATAGCGAGGAGAGGCGCGAAAAAGCTTTCTGCCTTCATGTGTACAGTGTGAAAGGTCGACAGCAGATCCCACAGTGAGCTGCAGCAACAGGAGGCGACATGCTCTGAGCCCTGTGTGCCTTCACTCTGCCTGTCTGCTCACGCTGTGGGCTTCCCCCGTGCGGCCACCAGGCGACGACAAACGCAGATGATGTCGAGCAGATGACATGTGGTTGATATCTCCACTTCTCCGAGCTACGAGTTGTGGCTTATTAAAGCAAACACTACACGGTGTGACGCACACCTCTACCGAAGAACTGCAGGATTTAGCGTCCCCTGGGGCAATGCTCTGTCCACACCTGATTGGCTGAGCGCACCTGGCGTTTACCACCGGCACCGGTTCACCGCCATAATTAGGTGAACCGGTTCACCTAATTATGGGAGGTCCGATGCAGAAAGATGAAAACGACCCGAATACGTTACAGTATTTTAAATAATCACGTTCACATTCAGGGAATCTTTAAGCGGCTCTAAATATTTACTTTCTTGTACTTGTATATAATTTGAAATGTGCAAAAAAATTAGAAAAATTATTTATATTAAATTATTTTTTATTATTATCTTATTATACCTTATTATTAGTTTTCTTTAAAGGTACAGTGTGGAAAATTTCGCCACTAGATGTCAGTAGATTGCAGTCAGCAGAATTCTGTTTTTGTACCCCTCTCAGTTCAATTGCATAATCGTATCTACAGTGGCTGTCCAGGAAAAACAAATTGGTGAATGTAGGCTTTTAGTGTACTGTTTATTTCAGCCAGTGTCCATGTCTATTTATGCTAGCAGGATGTGAATATTTATGAAAGGAGTCATTTAGTCAATAAGTTCCCTTCTGATCAGTGGCAGTGACACTGCGGTCAGTTGTTGAGGACATCCTTTTCTGTTTGTAAGCGATGCAGTTTTTGCTGCTGTTAGCTCCTGTTTGCCCCTATTAGTGAAACCTTCTTAGAAGTGGAGCTAACATTGTTAGACTTGGATACTTAGTGAATAAACTCTCATAAGATGTAAGAATATAATCAAGCTGTTTATTAGAGGAAAGTGTCCTTTTTATAACAAGCCTAACATTAGTTGTTGGCTAACTTATATAAGTTAGCATTTGGTCCTAACTTATAACCTGTTGTTGATAAAAAAGGAAAGTTTTACATCTAATCTTATAGGTAGATACAGTTTTATCCTCCCAAACGCTAAATGGGAGGTGGGTCAACAAAAGAGGGGGCTAAAAGCTGAAGGATCTGCCTCCCATTCTACCTGAGGAACCACAAGTAAACCTGCAGTCTGAGAGCAAACTGCTCTATTGCAATGATACAGTACTACGAAGTCTTCAAGAGGAGATTGGGCCTGATTATTTAAGACCCTGTATTTTTATGAGAAGGATGTTTAATTCAATTCTGGATTTAACAGGGAGCCAATGACAATGTCAGTATTCTTGCTAAAGCATTTTAGATTAACTCAAGGCTTTTTTTTTTAAGGACATCTTAATTATAATTAATTACAGTAGTCCAGCCTAGAAGTAATAAATGCATTAACTAGTGTTTCAACATTATTCTGAGACAGGATTTCATTTTAGCGATATCGCTCAAATGAAGAAAGCAGTCCTTCCTACAATTTGTTTAATATGCGCACAACACATCCTGGTCAAACACGACTCCAAGATTCCTCACAGTGTTACTGGAGGTCAAGGTAATGCTATTCAGAGTTAGTAACTGCTTAGATACCATATTTCTAAGATTTCTAGGGCCAAGTACAATAATCTCAGCTTTATCTAAATTTAGAAGCTACGCTAACTAATTAGTGTGTGTTTTCTGTCTTGATGGTTAGATAAAGTTGGTTGTCATCTGCATAGCAGAGTATGCAATGCCTTCTAATGATACTGCCTAAGGGAAGCATGTATAATGTAAATTGAATTGCTCCTAGCCTGGAACCCTGTGGAACTCCATAACTAACCTTAGTGTGTGAGGAAAACTCTTCATTTCTGTGAAAAAAGTAGACTCTATTAGATAGATTCAGATTAGATTAGATATGTTTCAGCCTACTAGCCCACTGGAGTGCAGTACCTTTAATAGCTACATCATGCATGACAGCAATTTTTATATTAAATAACCTCTTTAAATGGTTAACTGTACCTTAAGTATTTTAGTAGCTCCTCCCTAGGATCTAGGGAGGAGCTAGAAGGCCTCAACAGAAGTAATCACCTGGCAAAAAGCACAAAGCTACTTTCAACTGCTCCCTTGTCACAAGGGTCGCCACAGCAGGTAGCTTGCATGTTTGATTTGACAGTTGGGTTTTATTTGGTGTTGTGTTTTTGTTTTGTTTTGTTTTTTGTCAGATGTCCTGCTTGACTCAAACTGGCTAATGCCTAAACCACTGCACTCTGGAACCAACATCACATACAAAAAAGTAATTTTATTTGACATAAAATGAGTGCTTGTGTTGTGAATGACTTGTACTGTAGACCTATAATCTATCAAAAAAAAATCTCATGCATGATATTGTTATAAACAGAAATTGTAAACAGAAAACACATTTCTGTTTATCAGTAGAAGCTGCAATCAGTTTTTGGAAATGTGATTTTTAAATAGCAGATTGAAAAACAGATGCAAAATGCAACAAATATAGTATAACGGTTCTATAGAGGCCAAAAAGTACTGGTGTAATTACAGTGTCGAACACAAAGTAGTTGCAATAATACAGGCTCACCAGAACACTTATAAAATAGGTAATTTATTTTATATAATACCCCATTCATAAATTCAATTGACTACAGCTTATTAACCCCCTTACCTACAGCAGTCTGGCACAACTAGTCTCAAACGTGAAGCCCATGCAGAAGCAGCCAGCAGGGGGTGACTGTGTTTGCACAAAAGAGGTCATGTTGTATTTAGGTCTGTGAGAAAGCTCACCTTATGTATGACCTCTGTAAATGCTTTTCAAATGCCCGTATGCTCTCAACCCTTATTTAACATCGTCTATAATACAACAGGATGTTAATTTTGTAAACTATGTTTCCATTTAGAATAAAATAGGTTAGAAGGCTTTAGATGCTCATGCTATCGTATCAGCATGCAGAGCAGTTGGCTTTCAGATCCACCCCTCACTTATGCTGTCTGGTTTTAAAATAATAAAAAAAAAAAGACAGATGAAAGATGGCTATGGTCAAAATGCCAAACTAAAGTCCAGACAACCAGTCATGAGTCAGTCATCCATCATTTATATAATCAGGTTTGAACCTGATGAGTTTTCTCTGACTACTCCAGCTTCCTCCTGGCCAGATAAATGCATTTTAGGTTAACTCGTGGCTTTAAATTGATGCTAAAGTGATCTGATTGTTTTAGGGTACCCTCTGTCAAGTAGGATAGCTCTTTCTCCCCACTGGATAAGACATAAAAAAAATGGATGGATAGATTACAGATGACACTAGCAATGGAGAAAAGCTTTTTTTTTTAAAGACAGACGTGGTGGTGTTTTTTTCCACTACCATTAAAGTTTTCTTTAAATAAAACATTAGAATGTTTCTTATGAGAACACAATGTGTTTATATTCAAGGCTAGCAAATGTTTTCATTTCCTGCCTTATAAAACATAGAAAGCTCAAACAAACAATGACAGGAGCAGCCCAGAGACCATTTTGTGAGTTGATCACATCGGCCAGAATGACACCAATCACGGAAAATATTAAGTTTATACACCAAGTGAACATTGCACAAGAAGAAACATTTCAAATAACAGAACAAGATGCTAATGAACTCTGAAGGTCCTCCACACAAGATCAACGCTCCACAAGTTGCCAGCAGATGTTAAATGGTAAAAATCATTAGTTGTGTCCCCATCATCGGGTGTTTTGTTCTTTTCTTTTTTGAAAAGCAAAGATCCGAGTTTGCAAAACAAAGCAAGATGAGAATGGTTTCATGCATATGATTATGTTAATTAAGAAGTGTGTTGTAGTGTGCGGTTGTTCTTATGGTGTTTTTTACTAAGTGACAATACCGGTGCTATGTATTGCTGCATCTGGCCAACTCACTAACAACAGCATCCAGATAAATGTAGTGAAGTACTGGAGACCTCACTGAATAAAGTATTATTAGCTGCAGTCATTTACTCTATTTGCTAATCTACCCATAAGGTTTGTTGTTCTTAATTAATTAAGATACATTGGGCTGTGCAGTTGTTGCCTTCCTTGTGTCCACTTCCTGCCGACTGCAAGTGGCAGGAGGAGATTTCGAAGCTTCCCTACTCCAGCAAACACGCTCTCACAGGAAATGTCCACCCTGACAAGTCACATAATATAATTTTGTTATTATTAGCAAAAGTCAGCCAAAAGAGTCACGTGGCTCGTTTGCAACACCCAAAAACTCGAGTCAAGTGATAAATTTTATTTCAGGACACTCAACTTCAGATTCAGATTTTCTGCTTTGACAAAGTTTGAATTTGAAAAAGAAAACATATTTAACTCCCTTCTTTTCTTCCAGATTTTCTCATTCCCAGTTCTTGAAGTAATGCAAAATAAAAGTGTGCATGGATCATCTGTATGGAGAAACAAAGGCTCCTTGTCACACGGAGACCTTCCAGAAGCAGGGTGAAGATGAAGAAACACTGCTGCAGTCCGGTCTGCTAATAATCCACCTTGCCAGGTTTCCAGAAAGCACACAAACCCTTTTGCGTAAAATGTGGCTGGACTGTATGATAAAAGTGGTCTGGCTAATGTCTACTTTTAAAAATTAAGACCTTAAAAAAGACCCATTTTTACTTAAGGAGAACACACAAAAAAAAGGTGAAGCAGCCTCATTCAACACCAGAGAGCCTGCAGTGCCCTGTGTTTTTCATTTTTAATGTTTAACTCTAGATTTTGTAGCAGGCTGGCAGGACTCAGATTAGTTTATCACTGACTTGCAGGTGTTGTTTTATGAAGTATATCACTTATTAACAGACTGCTTGCTTTACAAAACTACTGGATTTGTCCATATGTGTACATTAGAGTAAAAGAAGACCTGAGTAAATCTAGTATTTTAAAATGTTAAGATTTAGATTTTATTTTAGAGATAATATGTTTGTGTAGCAAATCACCAGATCCACCGAATGTGACTCATTAGTTTAACAAATGGCAGCGAGTCTACACGGGCAATGCAAACTTACAGCAGGCTTCATGTACTTGTTGTGGCCTGGCCATTTAAAATCCAATATACAGCATACACACAAACACATTCTCTCTCTTTCTCTCTCTCTCTCTCTCTCTCTCACACACACACACACACACACACACACACACACACACACACACCCACGCCACCTCTGTATTTACAGAACACGGATGAGTCAAACTGGCGCTAAGCCCTTGAGCTGTTTGTGACACGTAGCCCCTAGTGAAGACTCCTGCTCTCCAACCCCAAATAAAGACATAGACCAGCGCATTGTTGTCATCAGTTCTCCTCCTGATGTCAGGGCAGGCAAGATTAAGTGTTTTGCTCAGGCTGGTGTTTAGGAAAGCCTTCCAGAGGACAAAGTCCTGGGAAATGTTTGTATCATGTTGTCGTGCTGTATTATGATTGTGGAGCAAGCTGTGGAAAATGTATGTCTTAGCTCACGCTGCATCAGTTCAGGGAGACGGGAATGTGCAGCCAATCAGGATTAGAGCTGTAATGTGTCACCTAAATGCATGATAGTTCCACATTGAATTAAATAAATAAAGATGCAAGGTTTTATGGGGAATATTTTTGGTGTTGTGTAAGGAACTGGTAACATGTTGAGAAGCTGATTATGAGAAGCACTGTGAAGAATGCAGCAGGGAGTCCAGGCATGATAATTTCAGCTCATTAATCAGCTCGACACTTTGATCACAACAGAAGTATTAAAAATGTTCCTTGGATTGAATTGAAATGTGGAAAACACACTCGTGGTTGCCAGACGATCTCCTGTCTGTTCCTATTAATGCTGTCTGATTTCTGCTTTTTGGTGATTTTTTGGTGTCACAAATTATTGAATGGACTGCCATAAAATCGATTAAACAAACAAAAATGCAAAGCTCATCAGCCTCATCTGCACTTGAGTGTTCATTAGGAGGTGCTGCCTTGCTAAACTAACATGGCAAACGTGAGAAACATTAGACCTCCTTAGCAATTACATGCTCGTCTGCTTTGATGCGTTGTTTCTCCTTCGCGAGGAAGGAAAGTTATGGGAAAGTGCGAATGTGGTCTCGTTATTTCAAAACATGAGCCAGATTAAACCCAATATGCTGTGTAGTTTACACTGTCAGCATTTTCAGTTCCCCATGGGATGTTTGATGACAGAGAGCATCTCGACAAACAAGACTGTGCAACGACTTGCCAGCTGATATTGTTATGGTGGAGTTTTGTACTGTCAGGGCCAGAGCCTGTCACCGCACAGTGCTTGCTCAGCTGATCCAAGTGACAACCAGGAAGTTAAGCTGTCTCTTTCTTGGATGTGTTTTTAAGTTGGTCAAGTGTCATGGTCACAGATCTTCCTCATGCGAAAATACTTCAACGCCACATGTCTCTGGTTTTTCTTGGTTCTCAGGAGGATACGGGACAAACAATAAGTAAATGTTTGGTAAAGAAGTGCTTACCTCATTCGTTTCATCCACCTATTGTTGTTCTATTGAAAATCTCATTTTTAATTAAACATTATTGGTCATGTGACCTTTCACAGGTGATTTCAGATGGTGCTGCTTAGTTTTCATTGACTGATGAATAGCAGAAGTGCTTTAAATGTCACCAGATACAACAAACAAGGAATCTGGAGTCTATTGGAGTCTATAAGGAATCTATTCTGGTTATTTCCCATTGATGAGATATAGGCTACAAACACATTTTATTCTGATTTAAATGGTTTTAGTGTTCGTTGCAAATTGATAGTTTTAAATCCTGCTTCTTGACAGCAAGCATGGATTCACTCCTCAACTATCACCTGCAACATTGTAGACAGCAGATATAGAAGAACTCAACATTATTATGGTTGCAGAAGTACTGCTTCTGAATACACGGATAAATTCATAACACAAAAACTTTTTAAGAACTTTTCATAAATGTTCTGTTGTGTTAGCTATTTGATGTTCTTTGCATCAGACATAATGGAAATGCTGTGTGTTTTTTTTGCATGTTGGTTAGAAGCAGTCATCAGATGATGGTACATGAGGCCTGGCTAAAGGGATGGATATGTTCAACAACCATACTCAGGTAGGCTGTGGTGTTTAAATCATCAGTGCTAAGGTGGCCAAAGTGTGCCAATAAAATATCCCCCACACAATTACATCATCTTCATGAACCAGCGATACGAGGCAGGATGGATCAATGCGTTCATGTAGTTTACACTAAATTCTGACCCGACCCTTGAATGTCACAGCAGAACAAGAGACTTCTTTGACCAGTTTTTTCAATCGTTCAATTGTCCAATTTTTCCTGTTCTTAGCTGGCAGGAATAGCACATCTTTTGCTGCTATAGCCATCTGCTTCATGGTTTGATGCTTTGGGCATTTACAGATGCTCTTCTGCATACGTTCAAAGTAAAAAGTGGTTATTTGAACTAATGTTGCTTGTCTATCTGCTTCCTAGTGTGATGTCTGGCATCCACAAGGCTCAGAAAGTCACAGCTTACTGGGTATTTTGTCTTTTTGGATCTGCTCTCTGTAAAAAAAGATGTGTGGGAAAATCCCAACAGATCAGCAGTTTCTAAAACACTCACACCAGCCTATCTGGCATCCTAAATTCATAGTCACCTAAATAGCTTTCTTCCTCATTCTGATGCTCAGTTTGATATTCATCATGTCATCTGGACCGTATCTATACGCCTAAGCGCACCGAGTCGCTGCCATGTGATTGTCTGATTATATGTGTTAACAAGCAGTTGAACAGGTGTACCTAATGAACTGGCTGGCGAATGTATTTCTTCCTGCCTTATCATCTTACTTTTATGTAGTCGCTAAAGTCTAGATCTTCACTAAAAACTGGATTAAGTTTATTCCTTTAAACTCTCTAGAGTTTAGAAACGCCAGCCAAAAATGTTAACTTTTGTGCTACAGCTCAAATGGCATTGAAGTTAACAAGAGTTGTCTTTTATCAAAATTTAGTTTTTAAAGAGTGACCTGTCTGCACCATGATCCACAAAATCCCTCGGATTCCAGATTTTAAAAATCCAGGCCAACACGGAATAATTCACATATATTATTTCTCCTTTTAACCTGCTTTCAGGGTATTTGATGTGATATCAGATCAAGAAAATGGTATCCAAATTACTACTGTTTTCTCTCCCAACATTTGTCCCTTTGAAGGTATTAAAGTGCATTTTTAAAAATCACACAATCATCTCTAACAGGTGAATCTTTTGCATGTTTCTATTGCGCCGTCGTGTGTCTGTATCGCTCTGTTGTGTCTGGTGTTGCACTGCCTTTGTTTTGTCTTTGTTCTTGACTTCGTGCTGAATCAGACCGAACTGATCAAATTCACTCCTGGTTGGTGTTGATTTCAACGCATCATCAGTCGTCATTTTAAGCACCTTTTTTCGTTTTTATTCACTTTTAAAAATCATAGATATATTTATAGTCGCTTCTCTTAACAATCTGTGGTACTCATCGAGCTGCGTGACGCTTCGGTGATGCTTGCGATTAACAACACACACGTGGCACCCAAATGACTTTTCCTCAACCAGCCGAACGAGACCAGATGTTGTCGTGGTCTCTTAGAAAATCCTTCATCTGGCACAAAAAAAATAAAATAAAGTAGAAATAAAACTAAAGTGCAACCAAAGTCAAAGAAATGAAAACTCTAAGCTGGGTTAGCATACATTACATTTTTTCTTTTAAGGTAGGCACAAAGTCAGAGAAATAAGCCTTCACATTTACACCAGTATGACCAGTTGGACCATCCTTTCCGATTCACACATTAAGGCGTACCTAATGGTGTTATTTTTAAGACCTTATCAAATATGAAAGAGCTATAGCTGAAAAAGCTCGAACAATAACAAGACCCATAGTTACATTAAGGAGTTTCAGATAGCATTTTGTCATCTTATATCATAGTTGCTGGTTGTCTACAAAAGAAAGTCAAACTTAGAAGCAAGCCCACTTCCTTTCTGCCTTGTTTCACATTTTCATCCTCACGACTTTCCTCCAGTTAAAACAGCTACAAGAAAATCCACATTTGCAATGATTAATAAGTTACATTTTATAGATACACACATACAGAGGGGAGCTCAGAAGGTGCTTGGCACATTCTCATGCTTCACCAACCTCTCCTACAATCTAAATAACTATACAAGATACAGTAAAACGGGTCTTCTCGCCGCCCTGGAGGCTTCAGCGTGAAGAGGAGATCGGCCACAATTAATACTCGTCTGCATCATCCTGCAAAAAGGAAGGCATACACAACCCAGTGCACTAACATGGAGCGGTTCAGTTGCACATACAGTATCTTCGCATACTGATAAAGTTTTCGATTCATAATTTAATTTGTATATACCGTATCTTAATATGCTGGTACCAGGTATTCACAGTGACTCTAAAATAAAATTACAAGAGGCAGTTTGTACAAGAAACAACGGAGTCTGGGCGTCCAGCGAACGTTTGGCATTCCCATTTTTTTTTTTCCTTCTTGGAGTTCAGAGTTTGGAGATTAGTTTGTGTGGGGTTTTGGGAGAGCTGCCTGGGCTTTTCGTTGGCACTGAGGAGAAGCAGTCCAAAACTCCTCTGAACGTACTTTGTTTGTCAGCAGTGGACACAGAAGGGTGAGGTAAGGTGGCGTCCAGGGGGGATGAGATCTAACCACCTTCTTATGTTGAACAAGACATTACCTGGGCAGCCTAAATAAAGTACAGTTTGTGCCCCACTGAGGGTTGATTTTTACAAACAATAAAAATAAAAAAGGAGAAAAAAGTGCAAGAATGACACACACACACACACACACACACACACAAACAAACACACACCAGGGTGGAAAGGTAAGACTTCGCCTATCGTCCTTACTGCCACCGCTCATGAGCAGTAGTAAACAATTACCCCGAAAAATAGTCACGGTAGACATCTGCCAAACACAAAACATATTTAAATACAATATTCTGCATTTCACTATCAGTTCAAAGGTGTTTTTATTCGGACACCTAAAGCTATTTTGCCAGCTGAAATAAAAAGCTGCCGTTTGGCATTCAGTGGTTCAGGCCAGCAGGAGGAGATCTTCTACAGTATGGCTGCTACAATAGTGAGGTTAGAAGATAACAGCTACAGGCAAACATGGAAGGAAGCCGGAGCAGTTCTTTCCTGCCATAGTCTGTGTCTTCAGGAGAGGTATAACCCTTATTCAGCGTCTCTTTAACACCCCTTTCCCCCCCCCCACACATACTTCAGACAGGAACAAGCATGCTCAGTTCATTTTTTAAGCATTTCCAGTTTGCGTCCCTTATTTCGTGGGCGTTTTCTTTCTTTTTTTAATAGTTTCTCCCTAAAAAAGAGAATTTCTTAAATACAGTACTACTGAGAAGGGAAGAGGGCAGGGAGTGTGATGTCCTTATGTAATGGACTCTGAAGCGAGTCAGTTACAGTCATTACATCTTTTGAAGTAGAAGGCTGCCTACAGGCTTGTAATTCTCACATCCCCCCCCCCCCTTTTTTCCCTCCTTCTTATGTTTTACATCAAGGCCTTCCACACTATCAGCCAGAACCACACTCAGACATTGCAACTACATGTCTGGCAGAGAGGATAGCAGTACTACAATTCACATATATATTACTGGTAATATATATATATATATATATACACTTTGTGTGTGTATATATTTACATACATAAACTATATATATATTCACTTTTGGTCATTTCGGCTAAAACACCACCAAACATGCTATTCAGCGTCTCTCAGTCTTTTTAAGCAAGTGCTATTCAGCCCAGCTTGTCAAGTATTTGAAGCAATATATAGACGCACACACATCCACACACACACATCCACCGAATCATACATACACACACTACTAGAAGCACTCTGGCATAGCACATCAACACAGGAGCCTGTGCCGGTCAGTCTGCGAAGGTCATCACTGGGTGTTAAATGTCTTTTTTTTTTTTTCCCCTAAAAATCGATTTG
>VUQR01004725.1:65721-93004 GCA_015108515.1 Hemichromis elongatus
GGTAACATGAGTAATCAAAGTACATGTTTAGTCCAGAAAGACTAAACTTGGGTCTGAGGTAAGCAGAACCTCTGATTTATTGGACCCACTAAGGCACAGTTGAATTTGGAAAGCAACACACAATCAACGGGCAATAATAGGAAATTAAACAGACCTCTGGTGGTGGTAGAAAGACACTGGCACTTTGAGGCTTGTTATACTGCAAAACCTTTATCATCTAGCAGAAAAAGACACAAAAACACGAGCTTTGGGAAAATAAAATGGGGAATAAAATGTTTCTTATTGACACTGAACAGGTTAAGGGCCAGACTGAGCAGTAAGGATCTTCAGTATATTGTTTTGACTTGTGGTACAATCCAGGTTGGCTACAGGAGGAGCCCATCAGCTTGACTGGTGATCATAATCGTGGAGACAGACATTCAGACAGTGACTGTAGAGTCGGGAAAAGAGCAAACACTAACATTCATCTCATGTGGATTTGACAGATTTGTTAATGTTTCTGAAGAACCCAACGGCCACCGTCATCACCGCTGATGTGAGAGCGCTGCAGGTGCATAAAACATGAGAGTACAGCGTCGTACATGTAGCTTGATGGAGGAAACGGAAAATCCAATAAAAGCCTGATTTGGTCTATTTAAAATCGTTTTAGTGTAAAATGTGTTTGAGCTTTTCACCCCTCAAAAGCAGCAAACCCTGAAAATGTTTTGTCAAAGATTTTTCGAGACATAAAATTACAAATACAGGCTCCTGGTAAAGTGTGGCGTCAGATTCTTGGTCAGTTTAATTTAAGTAGGATATTTAAAAAAAAACAAAAAAACATCAACTACAGAGAACCAAACAGGAGATTGAATTTAACCAGAGCCGATGTTGAAAAATAAAAGTATATGAAAGCAAAACACACAGTCCTCAATATTTGCCAGCATATAATGTTACTGTGTACATTAGCTATGAAATGGATGACAGAGTAATCAAACAACCTAAAATAAATAAATTAATAAAGAGCATGTTTTTTTCAGGAGGGTCGTTAAGCCAACAAGCTTTAACCAAATAGCTGCAAATGTAATTCCCTGCTTTAAACACCACAATAAACACGAGCTCAGAACACATCAATAAATAAAAAGACAATAATGAACTGCTCTGTGATGGTTAGAAGAGAAACAGTGGGTGAGAAATCAAAAGGGAACACACACACACACACACAAATATATATCTATACATATATAGATAGATATATATAAACATTTTCATCATTATAATTGGGTTGATAAACAATTAAATGAGCACAATAATGTATTACATTTTAATCCCGTGTGCAGTGGTTTTGACAGTAAGCAAAAGCTGACACTCTGCTTCAGACAGTTTTTCTACTCTTAGATCTGCATGATGACAGCAGCATTCCTAAGGCTATGCCTGAGCCGGTCATCATGGAGATCTCCTCCACCTGCTGCTCAAATATTTCATTTGCAAGAGGCAGCCGATCAAAAGAAAGCCGACTTAAATGGGGGAGAAACAAGGCTAATAATTCTCATTTCAGAGAGGATGAACTTAGGGGCTGCACCAGGGCCCCACACAGGATAAGTAAGCATTATTTTGAATCATGCAAAGCTACATTAACAAAGTCCAAGAACTCAAATATGGTGCTGGAAACAAGCACAATAGGTTCCCATAATAAAACAAATATGTCCTATTACAACAGTATAGACTTTGTGCGAGAACTGTGCACCAGTCTTAATGAATGTCACCAGCTGCACCGGAGAATGCTCCAGTGAGCGGACTCAGACACTCTGCACATACATTTTGGCTTTGCAAAATGTATTTTAATACGACTCCACAAAACCCAACGCAGACAGGTGTTTGAAAAAACCAAGAGAATAATGTGACCGCATAAATGCGGTAAATCAAAGTAACATACCTCGTCAGTTCCCCCACAATTAGCTTTTCTTTTCCTCCCAGGTGGAGCGGGGATGAGTCGTCGGGCGTTGCCATTCTGCTGTAGGTAGTACATTAAAAATGTAAATTAGCAAATAGGAGAAAGAAAAAAAAAAGAGAGGAAGAGAGACCAAGAGGATTTTCTTTACTGTTGTGAGATCATGGTCTTCGCGGGACTTAAAGGTGGGCGTCTCTCTCACAGCAGGAAAAACAGCCGCCTGAGTGACTTCAGCTGAACTCGGCAGGGAGGGCACAGGGATGACCGGGGGTACCTGAGGAGCCACAGGGGCGGGCTCTACTTTCCTCTTCTGCAGCAAAAAAACAATATTAGAGATTCAGCTTAAAGATCAATTACAAACAAACCAAACAAAGGTCAATTTATTTTTTTAATGTCAACTTGATCAGAGGCTTGATTAAAAGCCGGGGACTCCGTTTGTGCTCAATGCAGAGTTTCATCTTGATATCAAGATTCTTTTTCAGCAGTTTCTTTTCAGACAGAGCCAAGACTGTGCATCTTTAATAGCCACAGCAAATCAATTTATTTCTCCAAATCTCAGATAATTTGCAGGTTAACCAATGTAAATACACCCAATTAAACCTGGTATTAAAATGTGATGGCAACAGATGCACTTCACTTCCTACTATAAAGCTTCATTTGGATACACTCTCTATTAAACCTCTTTCAGACTAGACTTACGCTACTGGATCGTCATCTTACTTTACCTTATAGCTCTTTATATTCCCATGCAGTGCGACACTAATAGTGGGACCATCACACAAGAATCACATTGTTACCAGGTTTAAAAAGGTCTCAGTAATTTGTGGAGTGGGTGAATTCTACTTGTACCGGCGTGGGGAGGGTTTTGCCTCTGGAAGGAGCTGTGGCAGTTTGTACGGTGAGATCTAGACTCTTCCTCTAAATTGAACGGAAAGGAAGAGAAGGAAGGGGGTTAACGTCGGCATAATTCATGTTAACCCTCAGGTCAATACTGAGGAATTCAGTTCACACAACATCTAACTAAAGGTTCAATCATAAAAAAAAAGCATAAACACAGAAGGTGCCAGCATTTCAGTGGCATTTCTTTGATTTAAAAAACCCTCTTATTTGTATTTTTATTGTTATTATGGCTGCATTTTATGTGGTTAGATTGTAACAAATCACTGCTCAAGCAGCATTAAGTACAGTGCAGCTCATTAAAGTGACCACAGAAAGGAGCGCTTATACTATGCATCAATGGAAGTGAACAGCAACTTATCTTTTACCACATAACCTTTGGTGTATTAAAAAACCACCCACCCCCCCAAAAACCAAGAAAATTACCATCATGCAGATTTTTCTATGAAATAAAATCCAAATAAAAAACCAAACAACACAGAAGTTGAGACCGACATCATTTAACACTGTAAGAATCAGAATTACACAAGCAGACTCCTTACCACTTCTCTCTCTCTCTCCGGAGAACTAGGACGGGAACCCGACAGACCATTCTTGGTTGGCGTTTTAGCTTCTTTCTTGGGGAACTGAAGCTTCTTCATGTCCAACCTTTCTGTTGTGACCCACTCATCCAGACGTTTGTTGACTTAAACACACAGACAAAAAGAAAGAGTGGTGACTCGATGTGCCAAGATATTTCGCTCACAACATGACAGGAAAGGGTGGGTGAAAAAAAAAAAAAAAATCAAAAGCTTTGTGATGATTCTGAATTGGTCCAAATATGACAAGAAAATCTATTTGCAATCTTAGAAAATAACTTAATAAACAAACCTTAAAAAGTTTGGTGTATGTTTGCTAAACTGGGGCTGTGAATCAAATCTTGATAAAAACCAAGCCGACTGACACAAAATATACTCACAGTCAATGTAGTGAACATAGTAGAGCTTTCTCCCAGAAACTTCCTTCACACTCAGGATTTCAGCCAATGCTGTAAGAAAGCAGAAATGTCACGTTTTATCTGAACTGGACTCAAATGAAGACAATCGATGTGATGCTTTACTAAAAAAATACTGTAGATTTAACACACACGTTCTCTATCTTTATCTTTTATGGCCGTGTAGTTCATTAAATAAAGCTCCAGTGGGAGTTTATTGAAGATAATACAAGGTTTATCTTATCTTAAAAAACATCAAAGACGTGGACATATGATATGTAATAAAAATGATTTAGATTTCAGTGCTAAAACAAAATAAAGGTGTGAAAATTAATGTGAGACTTTAAATGTGCTAAAATTGAATTTATGCAGCCGTATCAGAATGAATGAAGTCTAAGTGCGCTTCCCAATTAAAGATGATTTAAATACCATTTGTGCTTTGTTTTTGTTTTTAGCTGAAATGTGCTAAAATAAGCAGTGTCAGACTACTATGGACCGAACCTCAGAACCAAGAGAGTAAGACAGAGGACCTGATAAATTCGCTCTCAAATTTGTAAACATCACTGATGACACCTGCATTTAGTACTTTTTTTTCTCTATAAAACATGAAACCAAGTCAAATTAAGAGTTGGCAATTTACTTTCTGACGCAGTGCCAGCAGTTTTCTTAAGTCTTCAAATTTAATTCATTCACAATTTTTATAGTTGCATGCATCATCTGTAGCCATGGTGTTTACAGCGCTTCAACTGGAGGCCGTGGCTTCTGGTAACAACAGCTGAGCCGAGCTCCTTAGCATTAGCTTAGCATTGAAAAAACAACGGAAAATACTTACGCCATTCGTCTTCGTGTTCTTGGTTTTTACGAAGAACCGGGAGGCGACAGCCCTCCACAATCTCGACCTGTAAATAACAACACAATAATTTATACTCTGAAACCGGTCAATGTGCCTATATTAACATGATATCTTTCTTAAGCCTACCGATGATGAGTTGTCCGCCATTTTCGTCATCTGTGCGAGCAGGAGCGGGGTGTTGTGGGAAAATGCCGGTCTACAGCAAAGATGAAATACACGGCAAGATGAAACTCACAGGAGCCGCGAAAAACCAACCCGGAAACTAAATTAGGGCATTTACCTAATGTTTCTGAGTCGAGTCACTTGGCATAAAAGTGAAAAACTAAAGGTAAATACAGTTTTTAAACCTTATATTTTTGTAAAATAACCGAAACTAATAGAGGCTTGTTTCCACTACTAAAAAAAAAAAGAAAAGAAAAACTAGTCAAAGCTACTCAAAATGTCACTTATCTCAAAATTTCGACTTTATAACGGGAAGTTTTTTTGCCCTTCACTTTTGGGTTATTTTCTCACAAGTTTGTGAGTCAAAGTTGAATGTAACCTGTAATTTTGATTAATAGACTGCTATTTATTTATTTATTTGTTAGTGGAAAAAGCAAGTTACTATAGGAATCATAGCATCTACAAAAAAGCAAACCAAAATAACATATTAACTTTTTAAAATTTCGTTTTTATCAATTTGTTTAAGTTTGTCAACAAAACTGGCAAGAACCAGTATGTCTATTAATACTGGGATATCATCATGACTGGAAGCCACATGTTTGTATCAGAAGTATTGATCTTAAATAGGGCACTATTTAAAACAGTAGCATGCGCACTGTGGAAGCTAACTGAGACTAAACTGAACTAAAAACAATAATGTGTTCAACTGCCTTGAATTATTTCATTTAATTATTTTTATTTATTTTATTCAAATGGTTTTCGTACTGTTTTGAATTCATTAACCAGATATGATTTGTTTGTATAGCATTACTTTGTTTAAGAAGAATTGACCCCTTTGTGTTGATTACTAATATCTGGTCCTTGTAATTAGACGTTTTACCATCATCATAAAGTAATTTTGCGTGGCATGCTCATCTATGGGGTCAGCTCTGTTGAGGTCCACATTAGCAACCCGAGGCACATCATCACACCTACTGCCTGATAAGGCACAGGCCAGTAAAGTTATAATGAACTTCTTGAGCCACATCTGCATTTCCCTTTCATTAACTGCTACAAATGACTGCATCCTTGATCAGGGCCTATAGATCTGCAGGTGGCTGTGTAAGAGTTACGAGGTGTTTTTGAACATCATCTTCACTGTGTGGTTATAGGGACTACTCAGAGAGCCCTCCAAGCATTGAAACACCAGCTGCACTCTACCGAGCTGTAACAGCAGAGAGCTGTGTTATCATTCTGTCTTTATCTTTCATGGCCGTGTAGCTCATTAAATGAGGCTATGGTGGGAGTTTATTGAACAATATTAATGCTGTGCCTCTACAACTTTGTATGTATTTATTTTATAGTTTTTTTACAGGTGCGAGGTCATGGGATACTTCATGCCTTGCTGCTCCCTTGTTCAGTTTGCTGGATTTTAGGTGAGCAAAGTGGCAGGCAGGCAAGCTCTTTTACTAGCTATGGTGCTGCCTTATTGGCCAGCGAGTGCGCTGATTTGTCTCAAGGTGCTAAAGCAGAGCCTTATCATCTTCGAGTTATTAAAGTCCGTTCTAAGGCTGTGCAACGCTCTCAAAGAACTGGGACAGATAAAAACACTCTTTATGTTTTCAGTGTAACCTCCCTCTCAGCCCGTCAAAGCTGGGACAGGATCCAGCCCAGCTACAACTATGAACTGGATAAGCAAAAGAAAATGAATGAAAATCTTCTCTCTTCATGCTTTTTCATGTGTTTCTTTCTCTATTTTTAAAAATGAGAGTAGATTAAGTCTGAAATCCAGCATCCTGTCCAGATCCAACTAAATATTTTCCCAGTGGATGCAGAAAAAGAGTGTTTATGTTGAAGCTGCTTTTCTTTTGTCACCTTCTGCTGAGAGGAAGAATGTAATTTATGACTGAACTGCTTCACCACTCTGGATAAACCCATTATGTACATCTGTGGAAACACTTCAGTCGCTCTCATCCTGCTACATTGTGCCTGTCTGCAATTACTTCCCTCCTAGTCAACAGGACTGGGGAGCTTTGGAGCTATAAAATGTGCAAATGTGGATCTTTTTCCCCCCTGCTTCTTCCTGATGTTTCCTGCACACCCCTCATCTTTAATATTAATGTTTTAAAGCACACCTGCTCTCTTACCAGGGCCAGTAGCCTTAGCTAGAGTATATTTAAAAAAGCTGTTTGGTACTATTCAATGTAGATGTATGACTATGGAAGAAAAAAGTATCAGCGATCAGTGTCCAATCAAATCATATCACAAAGAAAGGTTAAAGGTTATAAATGATCTTTATTATAATCCTCAGAACAGCGTTCAGTATACAGAACTTGCATTTTTTTGAAATCAGAAATTAAACTCTAAGCGATGAATCAGATAAAACAACTACCTGTGTAAAACAGCCTCTAATCCCATCACACGTTTAATCAGACGGTCCAAGCTTTCTGTAGGGATAAGCCTGCATATTTCTCTTTACCATGCGAGTGCACAATAAGCCCGGGCGCTTCTTTCGAGCAAACGGATGAAGCTGTGAAATGATTTCACAAAGTGATAAACAGGGTGACGTCATCATGCGCTCAAGTGAGCTTGCATCCTGCAATTTCACTTCCCATAGCTGCTTCATAACGCTTACACATATCTCACATCTTCCCATACATCGTTTATAATCAGCTAATCAGGGACAAGCTGACTGTACCACAGACTTTGTTAATGTGTCATCAGAGCACCTATTTTGGTCAGACACTTAATGGGACCATTGGACACTGGATCAACACTCTGGGGTAGAAGAAGGGAGACTTGTTTTCATCTTTGGTACCACGGGCCTTAACATCTAAGCCCCGAACTCCCCCAGACTGTTTAATGACTTAACGGCTGTTTGTTGGTTGGCGTTGGAGTTGCAGTTAAAGTTTCTGCTCCCAGTTTAGAGGAGCTTACAACACATATCTTCTGTTTTTGTAGGACAATTGAGTTTAAGCAACTTTCTTTCTTTTTTTTCCATTCCATGCATTTTTCCATAATTATCCTGATATTAGAATAACTTCTGCCCCAGCGCGTTCCTTTTTGATCCTGCTTTGGTCTTTCAGTTTAAATCCCTCTGACAATCCATTTCCCTTTTGTCACTAAACACAAGCATTGAAAGCACAACAATGAGAAAAAAAAAGCTCTGATTTCAGTGTCACATTTCATGTAATTGGTGTCACAGAGTTGCCTTTGTGTGGTTATTGCACATGATATAACCGGTAAGAACATAAACCGTATAAACTGCAGGAGCCTTCCTAAACATCACGACGTGAACTATTGCTATTAATGACAGCCATCTCTGTGCATGTGCTGAACAGCAAAGCAGATCAGTGGTTAGTGATCCGCTCTCCAATCCAGCTGCTTCCCAAAGAGACTGCGAACCTCTTCAGCTACATAATGACATATTTGGCTCTCTGTTCTGTATCCCCGCCTTCTTCCATCTAAGACGTCTCCTACAGTCGCCTCTTTTCCCTCCTGATCACGTCATCTTTAATCTGGACTAGTGACGCACACGCGACTCCAGATATTCTAAAAAAAAAAAAAAAAGTTGACTGGAGAGCGGAGGATTTGCATCTCATCAAATGTGGCGGGACAGATATATTTGGATGAGGAAATAAAACCACTGTCCCATACTCTGAAATTACATATCATACATTTCACTCCCAAGGTGATCATGCAACATCCATATGCGGTTTTCTTCCCCCTGTTGCACTTTCAAGCAGCACTCGCCTTGTAGGTTTAAAAAAATAAAACTAAATACAAATAAATAAGAAAAAACAATAAAGATACACTGAAAAGTGCAAATGTACATTTGTTTACAGCATGACATACTCACTGTACAATCATTGATTATATACTCACATTATTTGAAGTATTATAATAAGGATTACTAAGTAGCATAGTTGGAGTAAGAAATATTTCATAGCAAGTCTATTGGAAAATATTTGCATTGACCTGTGACTAGGAGAGGCTCTTCTAAACATTGCCATGGTGATGTTTGCGTGTATATATGCCTCTGTGTGTGTTTGTGTGTGTGTGTAATAGAGAGAAATAGAGAGCCAGTATGTATGTAGATATAAGGTGTAGTGTATGTGCAAACAAGGAAGCAGAGAAAACTCAAATCATTCTAGTTCAGAGGCACAAAAACCGCCCAGCCAGCATTTCAAGTATCTAACATTGTTTTGAACGACACGCATCAGTCAGACATCAGCAAAGCAGAGAGAAAGAGGAGGAAAGGGGGGGGCTTCCTTTTTCAGCTCAGGGAGGAGGCAGCTAAAGAGTCATACGAGTGGAAACAAGCATTTCAAAGAACTGTGTCAAAAGAGCGACACTGATTAGACAAACAACACTTTTCTTTTTTTTTCTTTCTTTTTTTTTGTTGCTATTTTTAGTCATGTTATATGCTATTGCACTTCACCTAAAATGCTATTCTTTCTGCGATGAAGACGGCCCACTGCATCAGGCTGCAAACAGCGTACTCGCTTTCACGTGTTGCTCCCAATTCACTCCATGCTTCCCAGGTCGTGGCAGAAGCAAAACACGTGCAAGGGCAAGTAAGGAGTCGTTAGGGCCGGATGTGGGGCGAATCCATGTCAGTCTTTGTATAAGACACATTGCTTAACATATTCACAAGCTCTTCATCCAAGGCAAAGTGTCCCATCGCTGTGAGTGTTGGGGCAGAAGGCCTGCGAAAATGATCCTTGCTGGAGACAGACAGCGAGGACAATCATCCACTGGCAGTCGATTTCTGTTCCATAAAAACGAGTCACCACGTTGAGCATTTTGGAAAGGATACCTGACAAGATTATCCTACAGGAGAGAGAGATGAGCCAAAAAAAAAAGACTTCTGGCACAGAAAGTTTCCACTTTTCTGTTGGCTGTAAAAGAGGATCTGACTTGAAATCGTGTTTCAGGGTCATCTTGATGGCTGCTGTTCTTTGTGTCAATTAAGCAGATTCTGATGTGGGCCTTGGAATACCTTTTAGGCACTGGATAAAGATGCTCCAAGTTACAAACACTTTCCTGGAGTCACCAAAAAAGTACATTTTCAAAATTCTCTGTTTAATGCAAAACATGCTTTCTGCTATTTTTGGGGGGCGTTCTGTCCATTCATGGTGCCACTGAACAATATTTTTATTGTATTTATGAAAGGTAATGGTGACCATTACCTGGCATACAGTAACGGTGTGCAGGGATCGACAATTCACAGTTGAAATTTTTCATTTTCTTATCAGTAAACCTTTTCAATCCGTGCCATACTGTACAGTTTGAGTAATGGTGCAGCACATACTCGATTGATTTTGTAATGTCAAAACTGAAAAAGAGAGGCGATAGGTTTTCTTACTATCTCACACTTCTGGGATATTCACGAGCATCCATATCCATCGGCGATGTGCCTCTGGACGTCTTAACGCTCTGACTTGACTTTGTAGCGCAGAACCAGGTAAGTGGCGAGTCTGAGGATCAGGAAGAAAACCCCCAGCACCATGAAGTCCACGTAAAGCTTTGCGTCCTCCACATCCAACAGCTGCAAGACCTCCTCTGGCTTTTGAAACTTACACACAGGGTCTGGACATTCAAGCTCAGACCGGTTCATCCCATAAATAGAGAGTATCACCCCCTCAAAGCCATACCTGAAAGTGGGTGATTAAAGAGAGTCAGTGGAGACAGCCAAACCACAGAAACCAACGACTACAGTTAGTTTAGAAAAAGCCTGATTTTTCTATTCAACAGTCTTAGAAATTAATTGGTAGCTGGCATACCTGACATAGGAAACGTAAGAGCTCCACTGTAGGTATTTGGGAATGGTGTCAAAATTGACAAAGAAGCCCGAGAAAAGGAGGACAGGTATGGCTGTGACTGGACCCACAAATGTTGCCACCTGTGGAATAAATTAGCAGCAAAAATCATATGAAAATTTTAATTTGATTCCTTGTAAGCAGACAAAAAAAAAATACTGCATTATAGCATTTTATATTTAAGAAAATAAGATCAAAACTGCCCCGTTTTACTAACTTATGGGCAGAAAATGCTGTTTTAAACAAAGATTGCATTATCATTATCTGCTGTTTGCTCACACTGGTCACTTTTTCTGTGTGTTCTCGGTGCATCCTCGATAATCCGGGTATGAAACATTGATTCAGTTCATCTGGACACAGCGTTTTTCAGTGAGAGGAACATTTCAGAACGCATCCAAGTGATTTCTTCCATTTCAACTGATGGGCACAACAATCAGCAGCACCTTTGCCTAACAATGAGCAACAAGATCAGCTTCATGATTATTAATATGCAAATTATCATAATAATTATCATTTATCATATATTATCAAAATTATCATAATAATTTATCATAAAAATTATCATAACCCTTGCTCAGTGGCCATCATGTGTGCTATTAAGAATTGGGGAATGGCTGGAAAGCTACATCATGGGGGGACGTTGCAATTTAGTTTTACCTACAGGCTAGGGGGCGCTCACTCTTTAAGTGATGAGGATGTACACAGCCTGGACATGGAGGAGAGCTAGTTTGAGCAAAGGGCCATATGTATAAAAGGAGACGACCATCTCTAGACCAAGGAGGGTACCAAAGAGTACCTTCACGTAGCTGATTAAGTGTCATTTCAATATGCATATTATCCATCCGTGTTCTTTTTCCTTTTTTTATTGGGAAGAAGGAAGTGGTCTGGAGTCGAGAGGTGGGGTACAACCTGGACGGGCTACCAGTCTGCTTCAGGGCTGAGACACAGACTATTCACACTCACATTTAAACCTAGTCAATTTAATATCACCATTTAACCTAACCTCACCAATTACATGTCTCTGGACTGTGGGAAGAAGCTGGAGTACCCAGAGAGAAGTCACGCAGACTTTGGGAGAACATACAAAGACCACACAGAAAGGAGATTCAAACCCAGGACCTTGTTGCTGCTAACCACCACGCTGCCTGAATCTAATGTGCATATAATAGACCACAAACTGAGCTCATGGCTCATTGTTAGGCAATGCTGCTTGTTGGGATTGTTGTGCAGCTGTCTTGTTTATAAGGCTGGGAAATGTACAGTCAGCTGAGACTGAAGAAATCACTTGGATAACACAACAGCCAGATGAACTGAATCAACTTTCTGCAATATACAATGTGTTCTGTTACATTGTGGAGCTTTATTATAAATAGTGCTTTTTTGCATTCTCTTTATTTACTTGTTGCATACATAAACCTCCACTCAGTCTGTCATTTTCCTTATTAAGTGCTGTGCAGAGAATGTGACATCTGGGTTTTTCATAACTGAAAACCTCAAATGACGAGTGAAGTACAGGCTCTATATATAACTCTTAATTCAGCCTTCAAGCTGAGGGACATTTCCAATAGGCCAAGGAGGCCTACAGGAGGAGGATAGAGGGCTTTTTCACCAACAACAACCCCTGCCAGATGTGGAGAGGTATCCAAACTCTCACTAACTAAAAAGGACAGAGCCCCACAACCCCCGACAGCAGCCCCAATCTCAGAGGAGCTCAACACCCTTGCTCACTTTGAGACCACCCCTCCCCTGGGGAGTTTCTGAGGAGCAATGACCTGGACCAGAAGCTGCTGCTGGCCTTCTACCACTCCTCAGTGGAGAGTGTGCTCTCCTCCTGCCTGAGTGTTTAGTACTCAGGGGCCACAACTGAGAACAGAAAGACTGTACAGAGGGTAATTAAGACCACCCAAAAAGTCATTGGCTGCCCTCTGCCACTCCTGGAGACCATCGCCAGATCCTCCTGTCTCAGGAAAACCAGGGCCACCACAGGTGACCCCTTGCACCCCGCCCACCACCTGTTTGGCCTGCTTCTGGCGCCTCAGGTCACTCAGGTCCTACACCTCTAAACTCACTAACAGCTTCTTCCCTTGGGCCATTTGGACTGTCAACAAACCCTATCCCCCCGAGCCCACCCCTGCCCACCTACCCACCTATCTGAGCCATAGTCTGAGTAACCTTCATCACTCAGGCCACTCACACATGGACCCTATTCAGAGCAAGTCTTTTATTTGCACTACCTCTGAGAACTTTGCAACTATTTACTTCTCCACTGTGTGCCTTTCTCTTATTCTGTATATATCCCTCTTGAATATATGTATTTTTCCTGTTTGCAGTTTATTCCTACTGTCTACTATTTATATTTTATTCCAGCACGTTGGTGTGGCGCACCAACAATTTCATTGTATATGTACAATGACAATAAAGGGCTATTCTATTCTAAAACCCCACCCTCACACCTTTCTCTTTCAAACACAACTATCACTCCTAAATGTAGACTTGCTAGAATAAAGTTAAATAAATAAAGCTAGCTTACCAAGAACACAGAAAATTTTGTTAAGACAAATTTTGGATGCCAGGGATACATTTTTGAAAAATATAAAGGGTGCCCACCTCCACCCAATAAATGATTGCAACACCTCATCTGACACACACAATCTCTTGTTGTGTGCTACATGTGAAAAAGAGCAATTTAAGACAAGATGTTCACAGCATTGATCAGAGTAAATGTATGACTAGAACCACCCACAGCTGTAGTAGCAATGCTGCTAAGTGATCCCATTAGATTTAGTTCAAACAGTAGAGATAGTCCAGCAGTGAAACAAGCAAAATCTGACACACAAACGTTTTTTACTTTACTGAAAATCATTCAGTGTGCACATACACACTACAGCTCCGTTTTTACATATACAAGCATTTTTCCTCATTATGCTTGTCTAGATTGCAGAATTAACCACAGTATCAATGATGTCTCAAAGTCATGGACCCATTTATCATTAAGGACCATTTTAGTATTACTACCTTAACAGCTAGTTCAATTTATTTTTGTTTAATTCGTCAGTTTTTTAAATGTCATGAAGTTTTTGTAACACTAATGCAGCCCATAACTAAGGGTGTAATTCACCTGTAATTAAATTGAGTTTCACTGTATTTTATTTTAATTTTCAATGCATTATATTTACCTACAAATACTTAGGCAGAAGGACACTAGAGTAAGGAGGTAACAAATCAGGATTTTACATAAAAAAAAAAAAAATACTGTAAGCAAATTTAATTAATGTGTAAGTAATTTTAGATCATGTATGAGTAGCTTTAAGTACTGCATAACTTCTGGTATTGTACATGAATAAACAAATGATTACTTTTAAAGTAATTTTAAGTTGTGCACAAGTTACAGAAAAAGAGATACAAGTTACACTGTTAGCAACTTTAAATATATTGTAATTTCTTTGTAATTTTGCAGAAGAACAAGCAATATTTCCCCATCTTAAATAGTACAAAGTACTTTTTGGGGTGCGCCTGCTTAACTTTGCCTCCATCATTATAGAACCACGTGGTTTTATTAGTTTTATTTTAAGGACAGAAGTTGGCGATGGAGAGCACTCCATTACCTGCAGAGATGTTGATGCAGCTCCTATAAGCAGACCCAGTGATTGCGCCACCAGGGCTGTGGATGTAGACAAGGCCATAAAGAGCAGGTAGCGACCCACCTCTGCAGGTTGTTCTGTCATCCAGTACACTATACTACAGTACATAATTGGACAAATCACCTGTGAAGCAGAGTTTTAATGTGATTAGTTTAAACTGTACTCCACGCATGCAAAAAATATTGTGTTCAAAAAGCGAAACCCTACCTGGAACGGGATGTCAGCCATGGTTTTGGCCAAGTAATAGGCCTTCAGGCTGTACCAGTAGTTAAGATGTTCTCTCACAAACACAGACATCTCTAGAGGAACTGTGGAACAACAGCGGCATTAAAATTCTTTCCACTTGTAAAAGACAAACAATTTGCACTCTCTGCATAGAATAAACGTCTTACAGGTTAGCACTGTGGGCATCAGGGCAGCAAACATGAGGAAAAGCATAGAGAAGAAGAGGAAGCCAGTGTTGTTGAAAACCTTGCTGGCATCGTTTCCAATTTTGAGATAAAGCAGGCCAATCAGCACTCCAATGGACAGATGGGACATCACCCTAAGGTGGGTCAGCACCTTGAGAAAGGAATAAAGAAATACAACTCGTCTGTAACTGATGTCAAGAATAAAAACAAAGTCAAAGTAGATTTTAACTGATAAAATCTGGAGATATTTGCAGAGTAAACACCGTACCGTGTCCCTGCATATCGTAATGAAGGTTCTTTTGAAGAGGATGCAAAACTGTGTGAATGTACTGGTGGCGAAGCTATGCTTCTCAAGCGTTCCTGTGTCCTGTGCAAAAATACAAATATCAGTTAAAAAAAAAAAAGTAGCATTATTAATTTTATCAAAGAATTAGAATATGAAGATGTCTCTGTGTGTATGTCTACAACTGTCTACATGTCTACAAATGTCTACAACTTGTTTTGTTTAACAAAAACGAAAGTGAAAACTATGAGGATGAAGATATCTCTATTCATCTCCACAGGGAAACACGTTCTCTCCAAATATTATTACTAGAAGCAACGAGCAGGATGCAGCAGCACCCAGGGGCCAGATCTTCATGTAAGCCAGTGCTTTGGTCAAGGGCACAGTGACAGCAGAATTAACCCAGTGTGTTTTTCATGAAGAAACCAGAGCAGGCTGGAAGCATAAGGAGTGATCGCAAACTCCACACGGTCCCATTGACCGGACCAGGTTCAAACTCAGAACTCCACTTCCTGTGCTGATCAAAGCTAAATCCATACTAGCTGTAGCTTTATTTAAAGGACAGATACAACACTGGTGTTCGTCTTCTGGCTCAATCAGAATCACAAGGGCAATAAGTGCATAAGCAAGAATAACACAGAAAATCAATGACCCCACTGCGTTTAAAGGAAGCAGCAGGCCACAACTGCAGTGTGCATTAAACAGGAGTAACGGTAAAGTAGACAGCTGTGGGTGGTTTACAGTCACGGTTCTAGCATTTTTGCTGATGCTCTTTTTAAGTTATTATATTATGAGGCTGAGATAGACAAAGTGAGAAGACAGCATATAGCGACTAATGAGACAGATCAATGGAGTGGAGTAGGGATGAAAAATTTGTGCCATTTAAAAGGTATTACTGTGAATAGGAAATAGGAAAGGTCTTTTTTTTTTTGCATCAATGTTAAGCTACTGAATGTTTTTTTTATTGGCTGTCATAACAGCATTTTTAGGCTTCCCATTCAGCTGTGAGTATTTTGACAATCTGGGGTGAAATACAACCCCAGTAAGGACATCACTACAACTTTTTATGAAGGTGTCGTTTATCATTTCTATTACACGGTGGCTTGGCAGTTTATAAATATGTTGCCTGCATCAAATTTGTAGTAGAGGTAGAGAACAATAATGAACATGGTTAAAACAGAGGCAACAGCACGCAAGATTTGAGCAATTTTCCTAATAAATGAACAATTCTTTAACATTTGTAAAGTCTGGTGCTTTCAGGGGTTTACGAATGTTAAATACAAGACACGCAGAGTACGTGTGCTGTGTTAAAGGGCTGATATCACTTACACTGTGACACTGTGAGGGACAGGAGGAGTCAGTTTTGTCCCTGGAGTTCTTCTTGCCCTCCTCTGAGCATAGTCCATCCTGCACTGCCTCAAACAGCACTGGGTTCAGGTCTCCGTACTCCCCCGATGCCACCTCAATGACTGGGAATAGAGAGGACAAGCTAATGAGAACAATGCATAACATATAAAAAGTTATGCATGGACAAACACTTGTAATTAACTCACTGAAATCAGCTGGATTGTGATATGTCGGGCAGTGGAGACCCAGGTTCTTCAGATAAGGGATGAGGTAAGGGACTGTGCCCTTGTATATGCACTGACCCTGACTGAGGATGTACAGCTGGTGAATAAGGAACACATGTACAGAGTAATCAACATAGTTTTGAACACAATGGCTCTGTGAATAATGCATCAACAACTGACAAAACAACAGGGCTGGGTATCGACTGGTGCGCAGCTTTAGCTGCATAAAACAAACCCTGCAAGCATGTAGTGTCTAAGTCTGAGCTGCAGCTAACGGCTGGTGAGGCATGCCCAGGGGAAAGAGTACTCAAGTTACCTTATCAAACATCTCAAAGAGCTTGGCACTGGGCTGATGAATGGTACAGATGATTGTCCGTCCTCCCTGAGCCAAGGACTTCATGAGGGAAACGACCTGGAAGCAGGAAGCGCTGTCCAGACCACTTGGATGGGACACGCAAAGAAAGAAAGATGCATTATTTAGTCTGCATTTAAACTGAAATCACACACAGTTAATCTAAGTGAGTGTTGTCCTACCTGGTGGGCTCGTCAAAGAACATGACAGGTGGATTGTTAACCAGCTCCAGGGCAATGGCCAGTCTTTTACACTGGCCCCCAGAGAGAGAGATGGTACGTGTCTGAGCACACTCCTGAAGGCCCAGAGCGGTCAGGATCTCATCCACCTTAAACCCAAACAAAGAGAAGTGTTGGAACACCACGGCACACTTACTCAAAGCTAAAAATAGAGGTGTGCAATATCAAAGAGATTTAACTTCAAAGTCAAATATGGATGTATGCTGTGATGTGCAGCAGAAAGATTTAACTGCAGACAAGAGAGTGGTCATCAATTGCCCATCAGTATACAACGTTTTGCTGCCTTCAGTGGTGTTTGATGTGGATCAGACAAGTATACTGGCTCCAATGTGATACTGTAGCTTGGGTTAGCTGTGATAACATAAGGCAGGGATGTCAAGCTTATTTTGCATTATGGGCCACATTAATGTTAGTTTGACCAAACCCACCTTTCTGTCGCAGTACAGAAGTTTAATCCCAGAGATATCTTAATAGAAGAAAATGAAGTGCAGTTACAGCAATTTGTTGTTTTACAATGTGATAGATTAAATGCTGTTGTGGTAAATGAAAGAAATGTGTCAGCATGACTCTTTGTCTTAAATTGTAAGAAATACATTTGTAAAATCTTCTGGTAGCTCATTGCCCAGTGTGTCCTGTAGTAATTAAAAACAGAATGTTTTAGTTAATAAGCAGAAGATGTCTTTTCTTTTTATATTTTACTTGTAAAAACCCCCCTCCCCACTGAAATGTCTGTAGTATATAACTGTTTATTTATTCCTTAATTACTTGAAGTATGAATGAGGGTGGGAAGTCCAAAATTTATGCCCTCCTTAACATTCTCCAAGTCCAGGTGGCTGGATTCTGGCCCCTGGGCCTTACCTTTGACACCCCTGCTATAAGCCATTATATAAGGCAACTATTAGGTTGACATCCTCTGTCTTGTCTGTGTCCTGCTTCTCTAAATAGCACAATATAAATTCTCATTAGAGAAGTGTTTCAGGTTAAAGTGGTGACCTAAAAGTGAAAAAATTTAAAACGATGGTAAAGTAATCCTCCTCATTCGTTTGCATCTTTCCCTAAAATTACCTCAGAAACATTTGTATTAATGACAAGGAAAAATCTCTGCAGCTAGACACATTTCTATTCATTTCCACATCCCCAGCACCAGCAACCACTTCTGCACGTAATGTAGAAATACCACCAGCATGTTCAGACTTACAAGCTCCTTTTTGACCTGCATGCTCTCATTCAGTTTCAGATTGGCGGAAACCTGAAAGACAGACAGAACTCAGCTCTCATCAGTTAACTAGGATTCAATGAGATGTCAAGATTTTACTTTTTTAATGATCTCACCATCATGGCCTCCCTCGCAGTGAGGTGTGGCAGCAGCATATCATCTTGCATGATGTAGCAGGACATTTTTCTGAAAGTCCTCAAATCCCTCGGTCGCCCGTTCACCAGGATCGTGCCTTTCATGCCGGTCTCCCTGTTTTTAAACACAATATCAGCTTCTGAACGTGACAGAGACCTCTTTGTCTGCATATCAGTAAATGTAAAAAAACAAAGAAGTTCAAAGTTAAAAATATATATATATTACACAGGAGAAGATCTTGTACCCCACCTGTACCCCGCCAAAATATTCATCAGTGTGGACTTTCCAGCTCCAGAAGGCCCCATGATACCAATCAGCTCTCTGCTGTTAAATCTTCCTGACAGACACTTCAGGAGGGCTTTATAACCTGACAACAAAAAAAAGCTGAGTTTATTCATAATCATGTGATCAATTTCAATTTATAAGCACTACTTCAAAGTTAACATTTATTTTTTAGGTCAAATATAAAAGGTTTAATGTGAGCATTTCTTCCTTTGGATTCAAATTGAACTCTTTCACTTATTCACTTAATGTTTTATTTTTTTATTTATTTTTGTGGCCCTGAAATGATACGGAAAGACGATGAAAAAAAAAATAATAACGATGGAAAAATAGGTGTTCCTGGCATGTACCACCGGGAGGAGACCCCGGGGCAGACCCAGGACACACTGGAGAGATTATATCTCTGGGATGGCCTGGGAACACCTTGGTGTTCCCCCGTACAAGCTAGAGGAGGTGGCTAGGGAGGTCTGGGCTTCTCTGCTTAGGCTGCTGCCCCCGCGACCCAACCCCGGATAAAGCAGAAGAAGGTGGATGGATGGAAAAATAAAACTAAATGCTCCTGATCTGATAAACAGCTGTTTTAAAGTGTTTAGAACAAAATAAATATTTACAAAATATAAAAATATAATAGTATTTCCCTTAAAAGTAAATACTGTCCAGAGAGGAAGCTGGCTTGGTAGAGGTCTGCGCTCCTCTTGCTGAATGTATGTGTTACCACCCTCAAGCTTTACAAGAGACAAAAGCATGAAATTAACTCTTATAGCCTGTGTTGGAAAGTAAAGTGCTATGATCCATCCACTTGGTCATTTTTTAAACCACTTTTTCAAAAACACCATTTCAACCTCCCGATGGTGTAACGGTGAAACAGACATTTTTGCGTCTGCAGCTAGAACGGACTCGGCTCACTGATTTTAGAAGAGCTTCAACAGATGGTTATGCAGGTAGAAATCCTATTTTCACTCCACCACTCAAAGTCCCAGACGATAAATATCACCTTTAAGCAGAACTAAGAGTGCTGTCAGTCACAGCGCAGAGGTATTGGCCATGGCATCCCTAACACCCAGCAAAGGGAGTCTTATTGTAAGTTAGAGATGCACTTGCTGATAGAAGTGACTTCTTAAGTGAAGTTGGCATACAGAATGAAGCTTGCACTGCAGTCAGAGGGGGCTGGGGTTCAGGTGCGAGACAAAGGAAGCCAAGTTTATTTGTTTAGCACAAAGATGGTTCCAACTGCTCTGTGTGATGCTTTAAAATGCCAAAAGGAAAGATGAACAAAAAAAGGCTAATTCAAGAAAAGAAAACCTTTAAATGCAAAAATATGAAAACAAATCATTCCAAAAGATTGAGCACAAAATTTCAAAATTAAAGAAAAGGGAAAACTCATAAATATTACTTAAAAGAGGGAAAGAAAAAGAACTGTAGCTTAGTTTTAAAAAACACTACTGTATAGTTTAGACATATCCAAGCTCTCAGAGAATCTGAGAGCTGCAGGGGGTAGCATACTGGCAAAACAGACAACAACGTTTCACCATGTTGTGAGTGTGCACATTAAAGCAGTACTACGGAAAAATCTAAGATGATGATGCCCTCACGAGCACCGACACAACAACCACAGTCGTTAATCCTATTGCAGCGGGTTTAACAAATGGTTGCTTTGGTGTGGCTTGCAAATGAAGATCACTCAGGTTTTAATGATGCACTTCTCTAACCTCTGCAGTTCTCCAGGCACAGTGGGAACAGCAAAAACAACCAGTTTAAGAGCTGACAGAAAACCTGAAATCTTTTTGAAATCGAATGTCAAAAGGAGCTTTAAGTACCCCGCCTTTTGACGCATGTCTCCCTCACCGTACCCATTTCTCCAGTGTCCGTATGGACACATTTTCCTGTCTTGAGCTGTGTAATTAGGGTCTCAGCAGCACAGCTGCCAGCCTTCCGAGTTAAGTAGCCTAAAAGTAGTGCCCCCTCCTCCCTTCCGTGCTATAACACCAGACAGCCTCCACTCAGACAGCAGAGCTGCTTGCTGCCAGAGAAGCAGTGATGCCATGGCATGTGGTGCATACTGATGATCTAACCTGATGCTGCAAGCCGTGGATGATAATGGCCTTATCTGTGTGGGTCTGCGGGAACATAACCCAGTGCCATGAGAGCCATAGATTATGTGGCTCACATCACTGTTCACTGCTATATTCAGTGAGGGACTAAAGCCTGATCTCAAAGACAAAGTTAAAGAAGGGGAATAGCATCCGGTTTGGTCATCACATGTCTAAAGTGAAAGAACTTTATTAGATCTTTCCCAACAACCCTTCTTCCTTTTTTCCCCTCACACTTGGAGTTTGTTTGTTCACTATACTGGTATCTATATTATCTAATTTAATTCTATCCTTAAAGGAAGTGTCTGCTCAAATGCGATCCATCACAACAGACTGAAAAAAGAAAGAATACTTCACCGGTTTGCACGTCTATAACATTTTTATACATATGATGCACAAAAATGATTTCTTTAAAAAAGGCAGCCTTTTATTGCATGCATTTCCTCTTCTCTGTCAAAACCTGATATCAAGGCTGTCCAGCACACAGCTGACACTTCAGTCAGAAACGTGGGTGTGCTATAGGCTACTGGTGAGAGCTAATGCATCATGGAGCCACGGGCCTCAATAAGAGATGAAGAGCGAGTGATACAAGTTCTTTCTCACTTCACAGCCCCGTTTTCAGTCTGGCTGTTTAACGGAAGAAACAGCTCTGCTAAACTGAACGGAACGATTCTGGACTGTCCAGGTTGTGTAATGCAAACAAAACAAAGGAGACTGGAATCAGTATATTTAATAGATAACAGCCTCAGCCAGCCTTCCTATGGCAAACAGAGTGATGACGTGGCTCCCGATTTACCCTTGTTTGATCATGCAGACATCATGTAGAGAATTTCACTTTCATATTTGATCAACACTAATAAAAAATATCCATAACTTTACTGCAAGACAATGTTAGCGATGAAGCAGAAAGCATGATTTCCATCACAGAGTGTCAGAACTGAGCATCTATGCACCATTTTGAGCTTGAACCACTCCTTTTACAGATTAGAGATAAGCTCTAAAAGGATAATGGTACAGGAAGTGCAGCATTCAATGAATATGCTGCAAATATAACGGAAAATAAAAGCAACCCTCCTTTGTCTACTAACCAGATGATCAGTGCAGGTGCAACGAGCAACTCACAGTAAATCGCCTGGGGGCATGTAAACATTTCCCACTCTCCCTTCCTCCCTCCCTTCCCTTTTAAGTATGAGCTAGTGTTTCACCAGTTATCTCCCTCGGGAGGAAAATATCCTCAACATGAAAGCAGGTCACAGTAGCTTCATCCTAGCAGCGATAAATAACTGGCCTCACGACAGAAGGGCCCACAATAACAATAACACAGACAGAGGACGGCTCATGCATCGCCTTCCTCCACTGACTTACAGTAAACAGAAACTTACGTTTACTGCATTACAAGTTCCTCTGCTTCCTGCTCATCACAGAGATTTTAAAAGATGACTCATAAGCAGTGTGTCACTAACCAAAAGACATTAAATACAAATGACGTCACTTGTGCACGTCGCTCCTTTTTCCTCTCCTCTTTGCTGTCTTACAATGTGTAATTCATAGGGAATTATATAAAAATGTGTGTTTTTCAGAGGCGAAATAATCAGTCGATGTAAAAGCACACCGCAGATCAGCAGTTCTAAGCTCTGTGTGGTTACACCTTCTTTACAGCTTTGATCAGAGAGGAGCAGCTCTGAGCTTAGCTGGGTAAATGAGGCACAAACACAGACAAGCCCTTCAGAATAAACTCCAGCACAGGTGAAATATTGAAAGATTAGAAAGTTAGGTGTGGCTTGCTGGTTAAAACAAATGAAAAGGCAGAATGGGTCCAGTATGAGCTGTGATCGGCAGTTCAATGGGTTTGGACATAGGGTAAAATGACAAGGAGAGCATCTTTATGTATGGCGCCACTTAATTTGCAAGAGCTGATGGAGAAACACTTTCTGTTCACACATCATCAGGCTGATGAGCTGAGGCAGGCACCCCGATGAGACAACAGAAGAGAACCAGGGGCTGATTTTAATAAGACTAGTCTCGAAAAAAAAAAACATGTGCTTCAATGCACAAAGCAAAGCTGGATTATTGATCTAAGCTAGAGGGACCCTTGCTGTTCCTCTTTGCTCCTTGTTGATACTCTCCACGAATTCAGGTTTCACAATACTCCTCTGCCAGGCTTTCATAATGCGCATCAATATTACACAAGACTGAAAATAGCACAATCTGCAATGCATCATGTAGGGGCTTTCCTAGGGTAACATGTACCTAATGTAAATAAAGGATTCCTCTTAGGCACCCTTTATCCTCACATCACCCTTTTGAGCATATAGAGCATTAAACGAAGCTTCTAAACTGTACAGTTTGCAGAGGGTGGTTTATTTGACGAGTCGACTTAAGGCCGGAGGCTCATCGGCAACGAGGGCGCTGAGTTGTTTATATTTCACAAGCAGCTCAATCATGGGCTCGACTCGCCATCGCCACAAAAGAGACGCAAGCAGTGTGCCAACCTGCAAGTGTAAATTATTTACTATGTCTAAACTGTGCTGAGCGCAGCAAAGCTTGCAGGCACACTGGCTGCTACAACATGGTGGAGGTCTGTGAGTGTGTGTGTGTCTGTGTGTTTGTAGTGGGCTGGGATACATGTAGCAGAATAATGGATAAGGGTAACAGAAAATAACAACAACAAGAAAAATTTGTTTTTCTTAAATGTCACAAAGGCTTTTAATGGTCTCCCTTGAAATTTCTGAGCTCCTTGTATTGATCGTCATTGGTGATGCGTGCTTGCTCATCCATCATGGTTACTGTGTGAATAAAGCATTGCCCGTACCTCTCCTCCTCCACCACGGACCTTCCCGGATGGTGTATGAAAGCTCATTGAACTCCAGGTCCACAGCGGAGCGCCGTGGGAGGTGGGAGAAGCGCTGGGCCTCAGTGATGTGGTTCTCCACTTTCTTCAGGTGGGTGAGCAGCGGCGCCTCCTGAGGCGCTCCGCCATGAAGTTTGGTCTCCTCCATGGGGATGCTGACCGAGCCCTGCTCCATCGTCTTCTCAGCCATGCTGAAAGGCTTGCAGGGTGGGGGGAGAGGGGGAGACGTGTCAGTCTCTGCTTCAACAGTAATGGCATCTTGTATCTCTGAGGTTTTATACAGGTTATGAAATAGCTCCCCTGATAAATGAACCAAAGTATGGTTAAAGATTTCATAAGAAAAACATCATGATTTCTTTTTAAATTTCTGACATGTGGAAATGAGACATGAAAGGTTCATTAGTTACTTCTATAAAACAAACAGTACAAGTGACAGAGATAGTTTTTCTGTCACATGCTAGATTTAGTTAGAAATGAAAGACACCATAATAAACCAGATTAAGTCAAACTTTAGCCGGTAAGCGGCACTATTCGTGCAGCAGCTTGGATTCATTTGAAGTATTTGTATTGAACAAACCGGTAGACTTCTGGAGCCTCGGCAGAAGTGAGTGCATCAGGGTGTGTTCAGTGATTTTAGTTTAACTGCAGACATCATCCTAAAACTAGGTGCCGGACATGATCTGATTACAGTTTATTCTATGGACTGGCTGTTTTAAGGGAATGAGATTCAGAGCGTGAGGAGATGGGATCTGGTTTCAGTCCTGCAGCACACTTGCAGTTCTGCTGATTCCAACAAATTCACCCTGAGTCAAAGCAGCCTGTTGGAAGTATGAACAAAATTATATCATAGTTATTTCATTAATCATTAATGGAAGTCAATAGTTTTTGACACACATAAATTACTATTAGAACTAAGTTTAATTAACTCAGGGGATAATGGGCCTAATTCAGCCAGCTTACAGGACAAATCAGGTGCCCTGATTTTAAACAGTATGAGTCTGTTATTAAGAGCCGTTAAATGAACTACATGCATGTTAAGCATCAATTTAAACATATTAAAGTACTATTGTGTGAGTGAATGATGTATGCCCAAGGTGCTGACTCTAACTAACTTGATAACATGTAATGTTATTACATAAGTATAATGTAAAACTTACATTTACTGGAATCTGGTCAAATGAAATTTACTTGATTCGTTTTACACATATTGGTGCACGGTTGAAAAAAACGGTATAGAAACTTTATCAATAATGGCTGTGTTTAAGCACCAGGCTTATATCAAATTTTGTTTGATATTGTCCAAAATTGTGGATTACTTGCTTACTGGCATGTCCTTCATATTTCTTCTATTTCTACAAAGAGAAGTCCTTTGAGTTTTCCTTCTTTCAAAGGTAGAGCTTTACGGGCGGTGGACCGGTAATTAGGCCAATGTTTGATGATGGTGTTTGAGGAAAAAAGTAAACTGCTATTTAAATGCCCTCAAAACCATCCAATCCATTTTCCTCATCAAGTGACATACACTCCATGACTTAACAAATACACATATAAACCATGCCAGCTCATCCACTTAGCCATGTCCATGGTGTGATCATTACAGGTACATCAATGCTCATAGACCACCAACGATTATTACATGACACCGATCAGATCACATATACTACTGAAATTTGGGATGTAAAAGTATATCAGAAAAAATTGTGGGAATAACTGCCCAAATCCAAACTGTTTAAGCAATTACTTCAAAGGCTACAAACATCTGCTGCTGTCATGCAAGCCTTACAGTGCTTGTAGTAGTACTCTGAGTCAGTGTCTGCTACCGATGACCTACTGTATGTGTAATAAAATATCCTCAGATAAAGGAGGGCCAGTGATGAAGATTGACCATGGCTTCTATTGATCATCCTGCCATTAGTGACTTTCCATTACAAGCCTGCATATAAGCGATGTAAAACCCTGACAGACTTTAATGGCCTCTCAGTCAGAGGAAGGCCTCCGTGTTTTACCATGTTCAGCTCTAAAGACAGGACACGTGAGCACAGGCAGCCATAGAAGAAGTCTCCTATACAGGGGGATGAAATATAGTTATCATTATAATGTATAGCAGTGCAATATGCATTGATTCTGTGCCCTGCAGTAAGTTGCCATTGGTGGTGAGGGATGCTCACAGCTCTCCAAAAAGCACCTGTTAACAGTAAATTAGTGAAAGCCAGATACAGTATTTAGCAGAAGTTACTTTTTTAAGTAGATGAGTCATACATTAGTATGACCTGAGGACATCTTTGCAGTAAAAGTGGCTTCACCAGTCAGTCCTGAATATGCAGTGCGTTTCATTGTACATGCACGCGCATACACGCAAAACATTTCACATACTTGTGTTGAAATGACCAGGTGAGCAGCTGAGCCCTGGTTTCCCTCCGGGTGAGAGCAACAGTGCTCAATTGATCCCTTCAGGCAAAACAGCCCAGTCCTTCCACATCAGAAGGTCTCCCAAACAGTCCCAGCCCAGGAAAAAAAATCCTCAAAATAAAAAATAAATAATGAAAATAAATAAGGGAAGGTGATCACTGCGCGCCACAGTCCAGCAAAAATCAGCGGGGCAATGAAGGGCCGAGTTGTGTTCCCCTTATCAATATCACTCGGGGTGCGGCGCACATCATCCCGCATCCACTACAGCAACCCCTGAGATTAAGATCATGTCCGGCCTCAGACTATGACTGCATCCCGGAGAATCGTCAGGGGAGCGGGAAGCCTCTCATGTTTTCCCTCGCAGAGATTGTTCCTTTCATGAAATCCGTCCGTCCCGAACTCGCATCCAAATGGCCTGTACTCACACACATCTCCCGCAGCGGCGTGGACGCCAATCCTAAGTCGGTGACATCTGAAATCACACACACAGTCACACACACTAAACCAAGCAAACAGCGCTGCAGATGCTTCAGCAGCATCAGCTGCAGCCCGACAGAGCAGCCGCCGTTATCCTCTCGCCGGTTAGTGCGTCTGTGTGGTGCGCACGCCGGTCTGGGATGCAGGGCGTTGCTGGCAAGATGCTAGTGGAGGAAACAGTGTTTTGGGTTTTTGAAAGATCAAATCGTCATTCCGACCTCGTATCTTTTGATAAATTGGGAATAAAACTGCGTGAACAATAATCTACAGCAGGGCTGATCGATAATAAGCACATTTCCGAAATATTTTACGAATACTGTGGGGATTTAAAGCTGGGACACTGAACTTAAACTGGGAACTTATAAACAGTTAATTGAATGTATTCATATCGCTGTGGCTGCTAGAGCTTTCTTGATTAAATTAAATTATTAAATTCTGATCGCAATTTAAACGTGTTTTTGAATTGATTTCTGTTCTGTGGTTATTTTGGACTGTCTCTTGCTGTGGTAACGTATACTATACAGTCTTTATATGCATAGATGTACTAAGTGTATGCATCCAGTGCTGTAACATATGATAAAGTCTGGCTCCATCGCTGTACACTTGGAGTAAACATGAGGACTTCAGGCCCGTCTGTCTCTTTAAAGGCCGCACCTGCGCAGCTGCCTGGTGCTGATGCTGCAGTGCCCGGGTTATTTTCGGTAAAACAGACGGGGT
>VUQR01004726.1:2662-41857 GCA_015108515.1 Hemichromis elongatus
AATAACAAGGTGGGTAAAAAAAAAAAAAAAAGTCAAGGCAATGAAAAGAGGGGTTGGGTAACAAGGTGTGGATGGAGGAGATGACGGAGGTGGTGAGGTGAGGGTCACCGTAACATCAACAGTGGGTGATACCAGAGGGGAGGACAGGAACTCCCAACTGGGACATCAATGTGGTGTCACCGTGGCCTAGACCCAAGTCACCCACAGGTCAGTAAAACAGCATGCAAACACAAACACAGTGAGACGCAGTCACCTCAACCCACACACACACACACACACTCGTGTAGGCACACAAACAAGCTGAGACGAGTGTTTGTGGATTGTCACATATTGTGCTTAGAGAAGGACACACTGGCAAACGTAGAAATGTCCTTTAACCCTTTAAGTTCTAGGGGCATCATTTCTATTACATTAGATCTATAATATCGATGCCAGCCCTGGTATTGATATCGGATCGATACTAGCACGATTGGATCGATACTTCCTCTAAGCTCACGATAAAGCCCACTGAATTATGTTAAATTAGTGGGGGTGTTAAAAAAAAAAAGAAAAATTACACCTCAAATATCCACTATGAAAATTGTCTGAAAATGTTGTATCTATTTTATTTAACAGAAGTTCACCCAAAGAGCTTTAAATACATTCATGTTTCAGGTCAACAAAAAACACAGTTTCAAAATACGCGAAAAACCGAAAGGTGTATTTTGTTGTACAAACCTCAGCGACTATAGGGTCAATAAAATGTGTTCAGAACTTGCAAATTGATGATGATTCATCTCATGAGTAATGAAAATCAATCTTGACAATGATATCGCCCATACTGGGACTTTATTTACTGGATCAATACCAAAATTTCCAGTATCACACAGCACTAATAAACACTACCATTTCCAGCTCGCGTTTAACACACATATGATTTCATGTCATCTCAACCGCTTTGAAAAGTAAATGGGATGTAGCAGATACCAAAGCTGTGCATACAAGTGAAACCATAGCAGTTTTCCCTAAAATATTCCCAGATAAATACAAACACTTATTTATAACAATTTTTTTAAAGGTTGGGAGCTGTATAATTATCAATAAAACAGTATTGAATGATTTGCAAACCTGATACAGCCAACCCAATTTACAATTTACAGCCATTTACAACAGAACATCAGATTTTTAAACTGAGACATTTCAGTTATTCATTAAGACAGGTCTCCAAAAAGTTGGGACCGAGGCAACAAAAGGCTAAAAAAAAAAAGTGTGGTACTATAAGAAACAGCTACAGGAACATTTTGTGATTAAGTTAGTAGGCTAATTAGCAACATGTCAATAACGTGACTGAAAATAAGAAGAGCAGCTTATAGAGGCAGCTTTCTCAGAATGAAAGATGCAAAATTGTGTTCTATTTTATAGCATATAAATATATATACACACATTTATATAAATAAAATTTTGAAGACTGAATAGCTTATCATCTGCAGTACATAATATCTATAGATACACAGAAATCAAAATTCAATCCTTGATGACCGTGATGCATTTTTCAGTTTCACTGATTTTCTATTAGATTTTTCGGAAATTTGAACGATCACATAATTATTCATTTTCTCAGAAAAAGCCCCCCTATAAGCAGCCACGCTTAATAGCAGTCTGTGTTCACTGACCATATAATACACATGTTTGCGTTTGTGTGCATCTATGTGTGTATGGATAATTACACACTTTTCCTCTCCCCTGAGTTTGAACATGTTAAACAATCAGCACCTCTTAGCATTTGAACTTGATTTAATCTGCAGTGGAAATCAAACAAACAAGCCCATTGTAGCTGGAAGCCGAGCGCTCCACCAGGCAGCGGGCAGAGCCGTATGTGTGCATTTGTGTGCATTAATTATTTTTGTGCATGTCTAAGAAGCACCGTATTAATCTAATCATCTCAGCTGTCTTCGGGGATGCTTCTGTTTGTCTATCTATAGGAGTAAGACAGTAAGCACAGAAAGAGAGTAAACACTACTGCACGTGCTCAGTGGCATTTTCCGCCACTCCCTCATCACCGGGAAGCTGCACAGAGCAGCGGAGCACAAACACTTGGAAAGTGGAAATGTAAACACACTTGCACCTCACATTCAAATACTTGTGTGTTTGCCAGTATGCTCGTGTACAAGGATATCCCTTCTGCAAGCATTGGAACAACCAAAGAGGCACATGAGAAAATACTGACCCTCCCTCTGGGTCCTCTGACTCATATCTCTAGTATCTCAATAGCAGTTTATATTAGAACAACTGTGGGTGTGTCTCCTCTGTACAAGCATTTAGTCTTTATTATGGCCCCAAATGTGTGCGATACCGGATGTTTCTGAGTTTTTTACATAGTATGGCACAACATGAATTCACAAATGACATATAAACACAAAGATTTATGAGACGCGTATGCTATCTCACAAGAGTGAATACACCCCTCACATTTTTGTAAATATTTTGTTATATTTTTTTATTGGACAACATTGAAGACACTTTAATACAATGTAAAGTGGTCAGGATGCAGCTTATACAAAGGTGTAAATTTGCTATGCCCTCTCAATAACTCAACATACAGCTGTTATTGCCTAAACCACTGGCAACTAAAGTGAGTACACCCCTAAGTAAAAATCTCCAATTTCCATTTTCCCTTCCTGGTGTCATGTGACTCGTTAGTGTTACAAAGTTTCAGGTGCAAATGGGGAACAGGTGTGTTGAATTTGGTGTTATTGCTCTCACACTCTCATACTGGTCAATGGAAGTCTAACATGGCACACCATGGCAAAGATGGCCTCGGTTATAAGAATATCACCACCAGCCACGTTGGTCAAGACCATACAGCAGTTTAACAGGACAGGTTTCACTCAGAACAGACCTCGCCATGGTCAACCAAAGAAGTTGAGCGCACATGCTCAGCGTTATATCCAGAGGTTGTCTTTTGAAAATAGATGTATGAGTGCTGCCAGCATTGCTGCAGAGGTTGAAGGTGTGGAAGGTCAGCCTGTCAGTGCTCAGACAATATGCCGTAAACTGCATCAAACCATTGACGTCCCAGAAGGAAGCCTCTTCTAAAGATAATGCACAAGAATGTCTCCAGACTTAAACCCTATGGAGCATCTTTGGGGCATCTTAAAATGGAAGGTGGAGGAGCGCAAGGGCTCTAACATCCAGCAGCTCCATGATGTCATCGTGGAGGAGTGGAAGAGGATTCTAGTGGCAACCCGTGAAGCTCTAGTGAACTCCATGCCAACTGAGTTAAGGTAATATTAGAAAATAATGGTGGCCACACAAAATACTGATAATTTGTACACAGTTTAGACATTTTCACTTAGGGCCATACTCACTTTTGTTGTCAGCGGTTTAGACATTAATGGCTGTATGTTGAGTTATTTTGAGGTCAGGTTCAGTATCTACAGAGTGTTTTCCTCTTACTGTATCCAACCTGGTTGCAATTCTTAAAGATGGTGTTGACAAGATGATAGGTGTCATGAATAAATATAAGTGAAGCTAAATGGGTAAAGGATTAATGCAGCCTCTGGCCTCTGTTCTTAAGATTTTTCAAATATGGTATTGATTAACTGTCTAAGTTGAAATGGAAAAACACTCGTGTAATTTAGATTGTGGAGCAGAATAAAGGAATTTGAACAGAAACATGCTACACATACATGATTAGAGAGTGGGTGGTGGTGGTTCAGCGTGATTGTTACCAACTGGCTTCTGCTTATTTGGTGCATGAACTCAAAATGGTGAAAGCCAAGTGGCGTGTGATGCTATGATATTCCAAAAAATTACAAATGATAATAAAAAGTATAAAATATAATCAAACCCAATGAATCTTTTTCTAATGTATTGACAATGTTGCGCTTGTTACCCAAAAAAGTAGCTAACGTATTGTACATTATCCATTTCTATTCTTTTTAAAGTATTGTATTAGGTTACATAATTACTCCATGGAGAAAGTAATTTGTTACACTGCTTGTAAAGTTACTTTTGTGTTACTCTGTAACATATCCTGATTCATGTCACTTATCGAATTACCAGATAACCATATAAAGGTTAGCTCACAGTCCCACACACTGACTCAAATCCCTGTCCTAATGAGGACAGACGTGTAATCTTTCTTTTAGTGTTTGCATATAAACACAAGCTGACAACACAAAGCAAAGTTTTAAACCACCAAAGAAATTTCAATGAGATTGCCACTGCGATGCTATGTGCAGGTCAAATTTGAGGTTACAGTGTTACAAGCCTGACTACACATCACTGCCCTCGTTACCCGCTGAAGATCAGACCCAGGCTGCTGGGCTGGCTTTGGCACGCACTCAGCTTTACTGTACCATCACTGTGGGTTCTTTGCTAGCTTTGACTTAGCACGCGATCAGTGCAGATGCTTCCAAAGAGCCCACGTTTTGTTAGCCGCACACAGCAGTTGTTTCTGTCCGGGACACACCATTCTTGCATTGTCGTTTTAGGCAATAAATATAAAAGTTATGTTCGTATCTCCACCCCTCAAAAGTTGTAGGCCATCCACAAGTTTCCCAGTTCCCAGTACATAACCTCAGATCACCTGATTGTTGCAAATGTGGTGAAAAAAACATCGTGTTGAATGTTTGCTTTCTATCAGCCCATCCTTCAGATCAGTGAAGATATTTTGTGCGCAAGTAATGACGCAAATCAAACTGTAAAGTAATTACTGGATTTACCACAGTAATGTGTTACCCCACAATGATTTAAAAAACAAAAACACATGTTGACTCCTACGATGGAGTCAAAGTCACAATTCCCCATAATCACAAGTTACACACGACCAAGAGTTTGTCTGTTTAGGGTGTAAATATATATACTTGTAGATGACGGGTTATCAGTGCTGTAGACACTGTAGATATGTAACTGACCACGGCAGACCCGGCGACACGTTCAAGCTTCTCAGCATACTTTATTAGCACTCACGGTTGCCGTACACATACAGTGAGCTGCAGCTCTCCCGCTGCCAGCTCAACACAACAACAACCAGAACACAGGACCCGGTGCAAATACTTAAGGCGGCGGGCATGATTGCGGATGGCGTGCAGGTGCGTCCGTCTTCCCTGCACGGCACTGCAGGCCACGCCCGACACATAATAATTTAAGTTACAGCATAAAAAGTAAAAAGATCAATGATGTTTTAAGCAGATTATGTCAGTAACCTTTGAGGCATTTAACTGTAAAACCAGGGAAATGGAACTTAGAGTCTAGTGGTGTAAATTAAATTTGGAGTGTGTGTGTGGACCGGGTATTGCTATCTTTGTGGGGACTATTCTCGTGGGGACCGACAGCCTTTGTGGGGACCAAAACTTGGAGGTTTACTATTCTCGTGGGGACCGACAGCCTTTGTGGGGACCAAAATCCCGGTCCCCACGAGTTTGAAGGCATTTTTGAGACTCAAAATGTGGTTTAAGTGTCAGGGTTACAAAAAGGTTATGGTTAGGTTAAGGGTAAGGGTTAGGCATTCATTTTTGATGGTTAGGGTAAGGGGCTCGGGAAAGCATTCAAAAGTCAATGAGATGTCCCCACAGGATAGGAATACCCAACGTGTGTGTGTGTGTGTGGGAGGGAGGGTGTCACCATCCTCGGCAACGTCCGATCAAACGTGAGACTAATGTGTGAAAGCAAAGATCCATTTCTCATGGATAAATATTGAGTTCATACTCAGCTGAATACATTTCTACATCTCATCATTTCTCTCAAACCTTTAAAAGTCCCCCACGGATTCTGTTTGCTTGCATCTTTTCTTTTGTGGCTGCTGTAGAGAAATCAATAAGCCGAGAACTTTCTTACCTGAGCACACACTATAGAACGAGAGCGTTGTATAATACATTTTGTTTTGCCCGTGACCCTCGGAAAACAGTTTTGCTTGCCTTAGGTAAATTTGTGCGTCTATCAAACACTTTTATTGTTTTACATCAGATTTTTTTCATGGTTGCATATTTACTCATCAGAAAACGTGGAGATGCACAGCCATAGTAAATCATTAAAGATTTCTTCTGCAAGGAAATAATGGTCTATCCAAGCACACTTAATGCAAACTTTTGTTTAGAATTTTAACACTTTTACTCTTCTTAAACTCCTGTTTTTTGTTTAGTTTTTTTTTTTGTTGCTGGGTTTCAAATGCTCTGCTAACCATAAACAGTAGTCATGAACAGGTCCCCAGTGTGCTTTCAGTGGAAAATATTAAATCTTTTGCTCTGCGATCCACCCCCAGCGTCATCTCTGAAGTTCATTAACAAGCAAACGTCTTGTGGGTTTCCTCTTCTCCATCAATCATTGTAACCAAACTATTCCTGTTGTTGCAAAGATTTTCCACTTAGCACTTTGTGTTTACTAATTAATCCCACATACTGCTGCAGCAGCACTTTGGCAATGCAGAATAGGACGAACAGCAGAGCAGAGGGCAGAGAAACAGAGAGGTAATGATTTGCAGTCACTGCCTGGAAGACGCTGACGAGGGAAAGGAGGCATTAGGAGAAGTCAAGGCTTTTGATTTGTCTGTGTCAACAGTCTCGACCTGCAATAGGCTCGCAAAACCACAGATATGCAGGGATATCCAAGCGCACCCATAAATTTACAGACCAGAGACATAAGTGCAGATACACAAACACTGAGGATGGGACAAATAAATATTCACACAGTTAGAAGCACAAACATGGGGTCGGGGGGTGGGTCTTCTATTGGTCTGATGTATTGATCCCAGAGCTTTACTGCTACACTCCCAGCAGCCATTAATTCACTGAGTCAAAGGGAGGAACAGACTGTACACGCATCTCTGCGGATGATGACTAAGCGTCATTCATCAGACACAGAATGCAAAACAGACATATTGAGAGTGTAGATGATACATAATTTAACCAATCATCACAGATATTCATGTGCATGTATGACTGAATTTGATGCCTTTTTTTAAACATGAGGTTGGGGCCTATCAATGTGGTATAACGGCAAAGAGCGAGTTCAATTTATTTTCAGAGTCATTTGATTGTAATTAATAAAAAAGTAAAAAAGTAACATGGTTCAAAGGTAGAGTAATAAAAGACATGCTTAGTGCATTGTTTCAATATGAAGACTTTCCCATAGCAGACACTACACTTTGATTTGGTGTGACTAAAAACGCTACTAACAACCAATTTCTGTTTAGCTGCTGGCCCTGACGCGCTGATGTTGATGGCTGGAATACAGTCACATAGGCCCAGTATTAATCATATTGGTTGTGCTATGTATTTCCTGCAAACACAGAATAAGAAAGTTATTATTAAAGGGTTTTAATATTAAGTTTCCTCAAATCAAATATGGAAATAAAGAAATACATACATACAGTGCAAACACTCAAAATTTCTAGTCAAAATTACCTCATTACACTTAAAATAGACACAATCAGCTACAGGGCAACATTTCAGTAAGATATAGCAACTTGTTTCAATACAGTGAATCTTGAAACTAGAGAAAAACTAGAGAATTTTCCACTTGTTCCATTGGCAGGTTTTTTTCACTTAATACAAGATATTTTAACTTGAAGCTTATTATGTCTTATTTTAAGTGTAATGTGATCATTTTGACTAGAAATAAGACAAATATACTTTAAGATTTTGAGTTTTTTCGGTCTACATAAACAAACCCTATTAAAATTTTACATGTAGACAAGAATAAAGAATTAATTTTAGAAGTATTTAAATGTAAATGAGCAGAGATAGAAAACGCAATGATATATGAGATAATAATCTAATCTAAGTCTTAAAATCACACAAAGACTCCTAAATGTAAAAAGGCACTTTACTTAATCAGGGTGCATTAGCGGTCTCGTCATAACGAGTCTCGTTATTTTTCAGATTTTTCTTAAAACATAAGAATGAACACTTACATGACGCAAAGCTCATTTACATGTTGTGAAATATTGTGAGAGGTATTGCAGGAATGGTTTAAAACAGCATTAAAAAATAAAATCACAGGAATCCCACTAGGACATAATCAACATAGTATTTATCGGCCCTATTTCTGACTATCAAATAACATTTGAATTCAAAAATCGCAAAACTTTTTAACAATTTGCTTAAAGTTAATAATAAAATTAATGTGATTTCCGATCCAGATGCTGCGCTATATCAGCTATATATCTTGGTCAAGCAAAACAAATCATTTTAAGATGTTACAGTGAGCTCTGGGGTATTCCTGACAAAGAAATACATTTGGAACATTGTGGTATATTTTCTTGTAGCTTGCAATTCAGTTTAGTTTAGTATCTCTCACCTCAGGCGTTGCCTTACATTCGCCAGCATAAGAGCATGCTGACAAAAAAGAATATACCTCCTATACCCTAAGCGGGAGTTATGTGTTCAGCCTCCATCAAAGATGTTTAACATACAACAGAATAGAAAACAAGTGATTATTCCTCCTACACAAGGAGTAATAAACACTGAATGTCAAAAATTGCACACACATTCACATCAAATTTCATAAGGTCTCATATTTTCTGAAAGCTATAACCCTTTTTTGAATATACTATATAAGGCAATGGATAACATTCTGTATGGATAAATAGTTTTTTTAACTAGAGGGGTGTTTAGAGAAATCATTTATCAGCCCGAGATAGCTACGGGGGAGCATTAAATTGGTTACAGTTCAGTTTAAGCACAAAGCTATAATGAATATAAAATGATCATATGGCACATTAGGTGTTCCGATGATGGGCTTTTAAATGATGTAAGCTAATTGTCTGGTTTATGGAATCATCTTCGTGATTTCACGTATTCTCTATTAATGTAATGTATTTCTACTGCACTGTTTTTCAGTAAAAACAGCTACTCGAAGAATTTTTCTGCCAGATTTATTATTTATTATTATATTATTTTCAATTTTCATTTGTAGTTTTGTTAGTTTTAGGTAATTTTTTTTTTAGGTAATTAGGTAAATTTTATTTAGGTTTAAGAAAAGTAACTTTTGTGCTACAAAAGCATGTTTGATTGCATAACTTCATAAAAGACTGAAAATTCCTTTTACAAAATAAATAAGTTACGTCCTTGTTTATGATATTTCATCAAGATGATGTTTCACAAACTGTGCCTTGTGTCAATTTCATATATATTTCTGAAGATCTGATGCAAAATGTCCAGTTCTGTCCAGTCTCTAAATAGTAAGGAGTACTAGCAAAGGAAAACAAATTTCCAGAACTAGATCAACTTTGGGCTTTGGATCAACACCAAAAGTGAATTGCGCCTCACTTGTGCCAAGCTCCACCATTTTTAAAGATTTTATAAAAAATATCTCCATAACATTTTAAGTAATCTGATGATAATCAAATTAGATTAATTATGTTAGAAAAATAAAACTAATTTACATGATCTTCTCATAGCTGAAAAAAATTGTATATACTTTTTCAAAGTCAACTGTTTTGGCAGCCTTTGAGGCTAAAAGATTAAAAACAAATGTTACTTTTAGGTGACAATAAGCCTTAAGAAAAGGAAGTTACTCAATATGAAACTCTGCATGAAACTATAACTTATACATTGTTTTTTTCTGTCTATCTTACTATGCTAGCCCCTTGCTTTCCTTTTTATTGCTAGGCTATGATAGACATCATGAACAGTATAAAACCATAAACATACACTTCAGGTAACTCATTGCAAACAAGTCATTGGCAACTAAGATGATACTGAGGAAAGATATTGGTAAAACAATTTCCAATATCTTTTCTAGAGATGGACCGGTCTGATATACAGTATCAGTATCGGTCTGATACCTAAATTACTGGATCTGCAAAAAATAAAAAATTTAATCCGATCCATTAAGTATCACACAAGCGCCTCACAAAAGTTGCAACATGGCCTAAATCCAGCTCAGGACCTTAGCATGTCCGAGCAGTATGTGTCACGTGATGCAAAGTAATAAAAAATCAAACTAATACCACGTTTAATGTAGTCTGCTGTAGTTGCTGAGCTACTATATAGCTTGCTAATGCTAGCATGTGCCATGATTCTTTTACCAGTCACTTCTCTCCTAGCTACAAACAGAGAGTAGAAATAAATGAAATGATAAAAGGAAAGCAATCGTAGTCTTCACACATCTGATGGTTTCTCATTTTGCTCTGTGGCTGTGCTAATGTACTTTAAAGAGCAATACTGTCTTGCTATTGTGACATGTCAGAGTACTTTGTTTGATCAGGTGCTTTGACACTTCTTTGTGTGTGTAGCTTTTTAAACCTTTACCGTCGTATGTTTCTGCTCTTACAGGTGCACGAGTTTATATGCATGCATTTAAGTATACATAGTATTATCATAATATCTATGAGTGGGTGTTTGTGTGGGGGTGTGCCATGTGTGCATCAGCAGGTAAATTCTAAAGGATGACAGGGATCAATAGTGCATTAAGCCCCATCACAGCTGCTTGCCCTGGAGACAGACAAGAGGAGCAGAGGGCTGAGAATGCTCTCTAGACCTTTCTTTCACACTGGAAAAGAGACAGACAGGTGGAGAAAGAGAGGGTGATGGATATATTGATTAAGAAGGCGAGAGACAGAGAAATGGGCAGGAAAATCATAGAAAATCCTGTAGAATGGGGAGAGAGACAGGAAAGAAAACGAACTGAATGTTAAAAAAAACAAAAAAACAACTGGCAATCACAGAAAAGGGAGCAGATGGGTCAGGTGGAGAGAGGGTGGGGCTCTGAAGGAGAATATCGGCCAATGGAATAGGAGAGAGAGTCGACTGCTGAGCTCTCAAGCGGAGAACTGGCGCATAATTGAAATTTCATTTCTCATAGGGCAGACAACCATACATCAGCCCTTCAGTGTCTCATCAAAAAATTTAATGTCTCATTCCTGACACACGAAGAAGAAGAAGGAAAAAAGATGGATCTATAATACAGTCATGAAACAACCTTGTGCAACCTTCAGTGTGAAGGTTCTTTCAGTTGAAACACATCTCTGTTCATTAAATTTATGTAATTAAAAGAACTTTTTATAATAATAGCGGCTCAGTGGCTTAGGCGTAACTCCACACCTTTGCCTCGCCAAGTATGAAATCTGTGAATTTGCAGAATTGTCCCGCTTCACCCTTTGTGAGGAATTCGTGGTACCACGTTTGTATAATTGAAGGATTGTGGGTGGGCAGTCTACACAGATGCGCTTGTGTGCAGTCCCCCTCAAAGCTAGCAGGGGATGATGCTATGCGTGGGTCGAATTTTGACTGGTTGAAAAGTGAGCTTGAACTAGAGCAATAGGGAAGCTCACTATATAAAGGAAGAAGCTGGAAAAAAAAAACATTAAACATTAAAACAACAGGATGAAAAGTATAAACAGTTGCTAACATTATTTATTTTTTAACACTCGATTTCACTTCAGATATGACTTTGGTCTCCTGAGCTGTTGACTAAAGGATAAAAGGCAGAGTTAGCATGGGTAGCCCAAAGACATATTCTTCCACATATTTTTGACACTGCCCCCTGATCACCGCCTGGTCACAGTGGGGATTTTTTTAAGGGCAAGAGGAAATCCTGGTGTTTGCTAGCTCAAACATGTTAGCCCTAGCCAAAAAGACTGTTGTTTAAAAATTCATGTGGATAAGTTAATACAGCTGAAAACTGTATTTTCAGATGTGCTCTTTAACTGAGCACAATAATAAAAAAAAACAAACATGTAATTTAAACAAAATACAAACCCTAAAACAATAGGTGAACTCTGAAGAGCAGCCAGTGACATAAACGAGAGCACATGTCCATTCTAGTGGAATCTGCCAGCAGACCGGGTGCCAGCTGTTTGGCTCTGGAATAGTCTAGGTTAAGATGTTTAGTCCCATTTTCTCCTCTAAGCCCTGATCTGAAGAGACCCTTGACAGCTCTTTTCTTTTTCTCTTTCTGTCAAAGTCATTTCGGCCCCACACTTCTACTCACAAGTATTAGCATTTAAGCTAAACTGCCACGAGAGTTAAAAACACGAGGATCTCTTGAGGGAGGTCTGAAGGTTACCGTCTAAATAAAATGTATTAAGCCTTTTTTTAAGCACGTTTACTCTTGCAACCTATATCACATATTAATGCTCCTGATAGCTTCAATCTAATGTACCGTGATAGTAAGAGTATGGTACAGTCATACTAAAAAGAAAGCAGTTAATTATCAGTATATATTAGTACATTTAAGGTCCATTATTCTGCAGTAAGAAAGATTATTCACAAGTAAAGGGTCCAAAAAAGTTCCATAATTTTCCAACGAGTGGATGCCCCAGCACATTTAGACTTCTGAACTTCTGGAACGTGGTCCTTTGTACAGATAAGACCAAAGTGGACATGTTTGGCCCTAATCCACAGCACCAGAATAGCAGTACAAAAAAACTCATAGCAAGCACGGTGCTGGAAAGGTGATGATTTCTTTTGCAGCCACAGGACCTGGGCATGTCGCAGTCGACCATGAAGTCCACTGAATTACCAAAGTATTCTATTCAATTCAATTCAATTCAATTTTATTTATATAGCGCCAGATCACAACAACAAGGCGCTTTATATTGTACAATAGTACATACAGAGAAAACCCAACAATCATATGACCCCCTATGAGCAAGCACTTTGGCGACGATGGGAAGCAAAAACTCCCTTTTAACAGGAAGAAACCTCCGGCAGAACCAGGCTCAGGGCGGGGCGGCCATCTGCTGCGACCGGTTGGGGTGAGAGACGAAAAGAACAGGATAAAGACATGCTGTGGAAGAGAGGCAGAGATTAGTAGCAGGTACAATTCAATGCAGAGAGGTCTATTAACACAGTGAGTGAGAAAGGAAAACTCAATGCATCATGGGAATCCCCCGGCAGCCTATGTGTATTGCAGCATAACTAAGGGAGGATTCAGGGTCACCTGGTCCAGCCCTAACTATATGATTTAGCAAAAAGGAAAGTTTTAATCCTAATCTTAAAAGTAGAGATGGTGTCTGTCTCCCGAATCCAAACTGGAAGCTGGTTCCATAGAAGAGGGGCCTGAAAACTGAAGGCTCTCCCTCCCATTCTACTTTTAAATACAAGTAAGCCTGCAGTGCGAGAGCGAAGTGCTCTAATAGGGTGATATGGTACTACAAGGTCATTAAGATAAGACTATTCTACAGTCAAACATGAGGCCATCTGTCCAACAGCTAAGTCTTGGCCAAAACTGGGTCATGCAACAGGACAGTGATCCCTAGCATAGCAGCAACTCTATAACAAAATGGCTAAAACGAAAAGAAAAGAATCAAAGAGTTGGACCCAATAAAGCTCCAGTTTATGACAGGACCTTAGGAGAGCTGTGCATGAATGAGTGCCCATAAACCTCAGTGAACTGAAACAACGTTTAAAAGAAGAGTGGTCCAAAATTCCACCATATGTGATAGCGTCACACAGAAAGTCATTACTTCAAATTCCTTCACATTATCGCTGGTAAAAGTGGGGTGTACTTATTTTTTTTCAAACACTGCTTTTGTATTTTGGCCTAATTTTTGTTAAATAAGTAATGACATGGTGTATTATGTCATCTTTTGGAGTTCTCCCTAGGATGTATTCACCTAATTTTAAGACCTTTTGAGGACCTCATTGTTTCTCTTAGACTTGGAACAACAGGCATGTCACCTTTCACTCTAAACAAAGGTCCAGGTGTGTGTGGGCGCATGTGTGCTGCAAGACGCTTCAGCGTGTGGGAGAGCTGACCCTGCTCCTTGCAGAAAGGAACTGAGAGAATTTTTTCTTCTGGAAATACCAACAATGCATCCCAGATTAGGGTCGATTGCAAATCAGAATACTAATAATAGTAATACCATCCAATAACAATATTAGATTGTATTACTGTTTGCATATGTTGCTATTTAAGGTCATATTTGTGAGAGGTAAAGAGAAAAGAAGGCGTGCACCATTAGTGCCACTAGTCCGATTTGTGAAGTCATATGCAAATATTTCAGACCAAGTAAGATTTCCATCACCACTTTTACAGAATAGTGACTGGTCTTTCTCATTCAGGTATGAAGTAAACAGGTTCAGATGCAGTAACACTAATAGACAGGAGTGCGTGTGAGCACATGTGACAGGGTGCCTGTCGCAGCCAATCGATCGATGTATTCTGCTATTACTATTTTATTTCAGAGTTGTGTTATTCCTCAAGAAAAATGCACTTCCTCCTTGTGTTTTAGGAATGCTAATGGGGTTCTGCTGCAGGGATTTAAGTTTAGATCAGTTATGTCTGGCTTCAAAGGAACACAAATGAATGCTGGAGCCAGAGTAAGGAGTATTTTAAAAGTAAGGAGAAAATCTGTTCCGATATCAACTTCAATCCAGTAAAAAGAAACTTAAACCTGGGTGATGTCATGCCTCTTTTTTTCTTTTTTTTTCTACAAGGTTAACAAAGCAAGGACTGCTATGTTATTAACATGCTGAATGCCAGTAAGAATGAAGTCAAAGATAACAAATTCTCTTTACAGAGGCGCACTTTATATGTATGAATGCACTGCTGCAAACATGCACACCTATCGTGCTGCATCTTGCAGTAGGTCTCAGGATTGGTGGTGGTAGGGGGTGGAGTAGTGACTGTATAGCCATAGGGCACTGTGAAACGCTCTCTATGGCCATTTCCACTGTGGTATAAAGAGCAGCACCATCTGTGAGTAGCTCTCTAATGAGCAGTTTAATAGGCTTGGAACCATGTGGCTTTCTCTAGATGCCTCCACGTGTGTGTGGGTGTGTGTGTGTGTGTGTGTGTGTCACATACTTGCACATGGGCAGATGTTGACACCAGTTCTGGCATGACCAATATTAGTTACTGTGAAAATTTCTTCCATTGTCTCACACACTTTTTGTTTGTTGCTTTATCTATCACACATGCACATAAGCACACACACACACACACACAAACACCTTTCATGGTCCTTGGGTTTGAATTTTTCATGAATATATTTGAGACTGGGCATCCTCTTGTCCATGTTTTTTAAATTTTCATTTCTATATTTTTCGTTATTATAACAGATTATCTGCTTTATGTCCCATGACATCCTTGACTTGTGTTGTTTATTCCAGCGACCAGTTTCAGTTTTGCAAGCAGTGTTTTTGGTTGATGTCCCAGTTTAGTTGTTGTAGTCCTGGTTAGAGTGTTTCCCTATTTCGTCGTCCATCTGTCTTCCCTGTCTGTGTTCGTCTCTGTCCTCCAGTATTCCCTTGTCACTGTTTAATGTCTAATGACTTCTTGTTTCCGTCTGTAGGACATTTCCTTTGGCTTCTTCTTTGTCTCATACCTATTAAGTGTTTGTCATTATGTGGATTTTCAATTTCCTTTGGTTATTTCCTGTTTTAATTTGAAGGTTTGTTTCTTTCATGTCCTGTGTTAATTTTACTTCCTCTTTTCAGTCTTCCCTGATTATTCTCACGTGTTAATTGTGTTTAGCGGTGCCTCATTCCCCACCTGTCTCCTGTTGTCTAATCAGCCCTCTGTGTGTATACAGCCTTGTCTCACGTTTGTCTGTTTGCAGTGTCTGATATGTTTCCCTGTGTGTTGTCCTTCAAAAGCTCCTGTGGTTTGGGGGCAGCTTATATAAAGGCTTGCCTTTTATTATTTCAGTCTGCCTTCTTCTTCCCATTTCCTGACACACACCACTTCAGAGAGCATTGCATTGATTTACACTAATTTGCTGTAGACTTATCTTTAACCCAACCATAAATACTAATTATATAACTGTAAATTTTGTATTAATAAATCTGGTTTGCACTAAAATGTAATGATTTCAATTTTGGGGGGAAATTGCTTTTCATCCCTCAAAGGGAGGGAGGTCCTCACAATGATGTTTAACCGGGTTTTTGTCCCCACAATGTCAGTAAGACAAGTACACACACACACAAATATAAGCAGATGTTGTCACCCCTTGGGGTGCAGACATCATAAGCATGATACCCTCCTAATAGTTTTATAGGACCTGGGGTGTAGCTCTCACATCATAATATTATGTGGGTGCTAATATACTCTGATGGGTTGCAATTGAAATGAGAGCCATCAACCCCGAGCTTGTGATTACAAAGATCTCAAGTTATTGTATAGTACACATTTATTGGCATAATAATAAATTATATCGGGAGCTCATATTGGTCCTTGTGGACTATAAACCTAAAAGTGCTTGTGTGTTGCTGATTTTTATTGAAACGTAAATATCACTTCTGTTGCAGCACTGAAATAGAAATCACATGCACAGCAGACAGGTTACATTATTGCATACTTTGCATAAAATTGCATATGAGGGAAACGCTGAGGCCTGTTTTCAAATGCATTCACTGTAAAACCTTATACAAACGTTCGATTTAACCACATCATCTTTTGTAGTTTACTTAATAAAAAATGAGGAAAAAAAAAACCCCAATCAGTTTAAAGACATTGTTTCACGGGCTTCTTCTTATTGAGCCATGCATTGAAGAGAAAATGACTTATGACTGAAGTAGGCCCCTCCCGGTCATTTGACGCAACTTTACTGGCTTTATAATTTAAAAACTCTTAATGACATTGAACTAACTAATCAACCAAAGTGCAGCTAACACAATTTTTAAGGCAGCCCTGTGCTAACCTTATTATGTTGAAGCGAAAAGTATCTTTTTTACAGTGCTGCCCTTTAATTAAATTCAAGACCAGCAGAATATTAAGATTTCTCTGTATCTGAAGAATCTCATACAGTCATGGTAATGATCTGCTTTACTTTGCTAATAACTGACAGAGCCCAGCCTTTACCAGACATAAATCAGAAAAATTCTTGTAGGTAGCGTTGTAATTTATGTATGAGTACCGGCCGGGGAGGGAAATAAAGGTGGTAAATTGCAGCTCATAGGAAATCTGAGCGATATCATGAAATACATTGGAAAATAAATGTAGACCAAAAGAAGAAATATGCAAATGTGTCTATTGTTCTTCACCTTCATAAGGAAATAGGCAGTTCAGAAATAAGCTAATAATTTTTTCCAAAAATAATATTTCCATTTCGATTCCCAACCAGTATCCAGTAAGCGTCCTGTCTAGGCCCCCCAATGCTAAAAACCAAGCCCTGGACTGACGTCTGCAGCCTGTTCGCAGCTCGGACACAAAGCATTTCAGTGCATGTTGTACTCTGTATGATGGTGTATATGACGTATAAAGCTTGTTTGTGTGTTTTGTTGTTGTTTGTTTGTCTTTAAACACATAGACAATGGAATAAAATAGAATGCCTTTATTGTCACTATACAGATGTTCAATGAGGTACAGAGCATCTCCAACTGCAAACATGTGGGAGAAGAAGGGGGGGAGGTGCACGATTAGGATGTTGTAGGATGTTGTCATCTCAACTCAATCAGGAATTTTGATGATATTTTTAGCCCAGCCCCTTGCTGTTTGTAATTCATCAGCTGAATATATTAACATACAACACCATTCTGTTAGGGTAGTGGATCTGGCTAATTACTGCGGCCCCATTGCTTTTGTAATGAATTCTGTTTATTTGCATCTACAAAGAAGCTCCATGCTGTCACAAGGCAGTGTGTAAAACTGATGTCTCAACAGGACCTGGAAAAACTAGTCCATGCATTCATCTTGAGTAGGCTTGATTATTGTAACAGCATCTTTACAGGTCTACCTAAAAAATCAGTCAGACAACTACAGCTCATTCAGAACTCTGCTGCTCGAGTCCTCACTAAGACCAAAAAAGTGGATCATATCAGTCCAGCTCTGAGGTCACTGGCTGCCTGTCTGTCAGAGGATAGACTTTAAAGTTCTGATGCTGGTCTATAAAGCTCTGAATGGTTTAGGATCCAAATACATCAGTGATCTCCTGACCCAGTATGAACCTTCCAGATCCCTCAGGTCATCTGGATCTGTTTTTTGTTTTTTTTATCAGTTCCCAGAGTCAGAACCAGACATGGAGCAGCTGCATTCAGCTTTTATGCTCCATACATCTGGAACAAACTCCCAGAAAGCCTCAGATCAGCTGAAACACTCAGTTTATTTAAATCCAGGTTGAGATTGTTCTATATTATTTATATTATTTATATTTTGTATGTATATTTATTACTGCATTTGCACCAAGGGAGTGGCACTCCAATTTCGTTGTACACTGTGCAATGACAATAAAGGCTATTCTATTCTAAGACTCACCTGTTCTCATCTGGATTTGAATAAAGCACCAAATTCGAATTTAGTTTTGAGCTTAAATTTTAAAACTTACATTTTAACTACTGATTTTATCTACTGTTCCTCTCTTTTTTCATTTTAAATCATGCTTTTTATTTGTTTTAATTTTTTAATGTCTCTGTAAAGCACTTTGAATCACCTTGTTGTTGAATTGTGCTATATACATAAACTTGCCCTGCCTAAAACCTTTTAATGAATTAGTGGCAACAATTAGCTTCATGTCAGGTATTCTCTTCACTACATCGGAGAAGAAAAGAAAGAGGAGGGAGGGAATGGCTAGAGCAGGTATTTTTTTCATGTAAGCCTTATATTTTTTGTTTTTTTCTAATGTGCTCTTTGTTATCCTGGACCTATACAGTGACTTTCCTCTCACCAGTGCCTCGCTGTGAATATATTCCTTTAAAATCCATGTCTCGCTGCTGAATCCTATAGATTAGTAGATGAGTAGTTGAGGTAAACCAATCTCCCCATGGGGATTATTGCTGTTTCATGTCATCATCTACACTTCCCGCTTTGAGGGTCTTTTGCTACTCTCTATAACCTACCTCAGCTTCTCCCTTCCAGGCTTTTTTTTTTTTGCTACTGCACCCAACAAAAATGTTGCTTTCCTAAACTAACATATCTGCAATCCAGGTGGGGCCTATATTAGCTTATATCTTACACGATACTTGCAGACTGTAATGTGATCTTTCTGATCTCCTGAGCTGATAAATGATGCCAGAGTTCTTGGCTTATTAACAGTAGAGGAAGCCAAAAAGGCCCCCTGCAAAGTGGCAAAGGCAGATCAATGGAGAAGGGGGAAGGAGGAAAAGGGGGTAAAGAGAAGAGGCAGGGTGGGGTGAGGTGTTTGTGGGCCTGCTAATGGTAAAGGTCCAGAGGGAAATGGAGTTAATGGACTGCCTGCATTGTCAGGATAGATGTGTGTTTGCAATGAGTGGGAGACCCCGATGGTGCCCCAACTCCTCTCGGGGGCCTTGTGTACATTATTTGGTCCCCTCTCGCACTTCACCGCAATATTTTAAACACACACAACCGCACATGCACACGGGGGGAAAGGCATTATTGAGGTTGTCACGTTGAACAGATTAACAAGAGCAATAGGGACCATAACATTAAAGGACCTCCGCTTGACTTGTTCCGTCAAGGATATTTGGAGGTATAGATAGATGAGTGTGTGTGTGTGTGTGTGTGTGTGTGTAAGTGTGTGTGTAAGTGTGTGTGTAAGTGTGTGTGTAAGTGTGTGTGTAAGTGTGTGTGTAAGTGTAAGGTCCCGGGAGCGTCTACACTGGAAAGTTGCATCAGCATTGCTTCTTTCATCCATCCATGCGTTTCCATAGCTCAAGCTACAGGATGTGTTTGCATCAGCATTTAGTCGTCTTGCCTCAACGTGTTGTAAAAACTGAGCAATGCAAGCACTGCGCAATGCATAGTGCAAACATATGCGGAAAGAAAAACAAGGTGTCAATAGACTGCAATAAGATGTACAGAGTAAGAAGATGGGATAAACGGGTGATGAAATGTACAGTTCACTCCCAACTACATATTTTAATGCAAGTGTAATCAAATGGGCGTGGAGAGAACTCCTTTTCTGTCAACACCTGCACACAAATACACACACACACACGCACACACACCACTGCTGACAAGAAAAGGCAGAGGCTGACTCTCAGGAAGGTTTCAACAGGGGGTCTTTTCCTCTCTAGATTCTCCTTGAGCTGTAAGCACTTAGACTTTGAGCTCTACGCTAGTTGGGAAAGGTGAAGTTAAAAACAACAACTGGATAATAAATGTCCAATAGTTTTAAAATAACATGTATGTTTCAAAAAGAGTCTTAAATGAATGTCAAAATAGGGACGAGAGTAAAGAGCAAAAAGAATAGCTCACACTTTCTTAAATTGTTTTTACTGCATCAGTTTTAGTTTCAGGATAGTCAATATTTAGAGCCAGAGACAGCAGCAAATGTGTTTATTAACTGGCTTATAATAACCTCACATCAAACTGGAGAGTTCTAGTTCTCCTTCAAATGTACACTGCTGCATGAAGGCAAGATGTTTCCTTCATTTAATAAAGCACTGTGTTATAGGGCTGTTCGGTATAACGATACATATTGGATGACGATATAAAAACGTCTATCTTTTTATATGTCGCTATCGTTTGTTTCGTGGTGTCGCAAAATAAACAGTTTACGGCGATATTTTTTTAATCACGCCGGTGGTCACTGTAGAGTGTCTGTTCTCGCTTTCTCTTATATTTAAAATAATGACCCTACGAACGGACAAGCGACTTTTTTTATGCGTTGTCATTAGCAACAGTGACGGTAAAACAATCGCGTGGCTACGCCGTCCTCTTGTTTACTTTCCACATAAACCTTTCACAATAAAGCAGTAGATCCTCTTGAAATTTTACAAAATAAACGGAATCACGTGAAATAGTATATAGAGAGTTTACGGACGAGAAGCTAAAAAGAGCCGTAAGAAGCTAAAAAATAAACCTCAGAACAGGCTTTTCCCCGCAACATGTCGTTTAAATAATACGAAGATAATTGCGGACGTTTCAACTTATGTAACACTCGACTCCAGGTACACGACGCCCAGCTAAAAACACTTTACGCAAGTCAAGTTGCCCGAGATTCAGAATTTACAGAAAATACATTTTTTATTATATATACACATATATACATATATCGGGATATGAGATTTTGGGCATATCGCAGCCCTATTGTGTTCTAAGAGTTTCATGACATGATTACACTGTGTTGAACTTGCTCTATAAACCCTCAGTCATGCAGGCCTAGAGACCAGTTGATGACCCCCTAGCAACCACTCACCAACCAGTTGGTGAGTGGTTAGAGGTGAAGTGTTGGATATGAAATTGGTCTCAAAGAAGGAGCTGCATTCATAATTGAAGATTAACGACATGAAAGCATTCAACCAATCAGAAACAGAGACTCCTGCTCTTAGAAGTAAAAGTTGTGCCTTATTGCTGAAACCACCAGATTTTAAATTGAGCGGTGCCTTTTTAAACCTATTGGTCGCAGTAGTAAGGCCCAACTTTTTACAATTTCACAACTGCTGGGAGACCAGTCAAAATCTTCCACGCAAACTACACGCAATTGCAAGGTTTTTGTTACAAAATGATTTTTGTAAAATCATGAATGGTAGTTGCCAGGGATAACTAGCCAGCATCTTGGCCTGTGCGGCAGGGGCGTAATTGAGAAAGGTTAGAAATAAATTATTTTTATTTATGTGAAATGACTGAGAGAATTCTGATCTTTGAGGGTACAGACCTGTACACATTAGTGCTTATGATAAATGGAAGCGAGTGTTCATATATTACATTCGCCTTTCAAATGACAGCATATTTGCTTTCACTCGAAACTTGAACTGCAGAGGAATTACCTGAAGTGTCATTTAAAGAAAGCAAATTAACATACTATTAAATTGATTTCAGCTTAAGAGTTACATTAAAACTCCTTTAGTTTTCATTTATCTGCATAGTTTTGATTTACGCTTTTGTAAGGCAGGTATTATTTTGAGCAGACTTTTTTCATTGGCACCTGTTATAGAACATATGACTGATACAAGACCTAGGTTCAAAGTTCCTTAGAAGTAAAATACCCTACCTATGTTTCATAACAAGCTTGACAAATGTGTGAGTTTCAGATAACCCCTCATTCTCTTTCTTATTTCAGTTCATTTCATTTGTTCTTTGTCAAAACACCGAGGCAGTTATTAGGAAAGCTTGTGCTTTGGTTTTAAATAAACTTGAATGGAAAGTTTCTCCTGCATCCAGACTGACAGTGGAGATAAGAGCAGAGATTTTACATGCACTTATTCACATGACTGCAAACTTTTATGTGGTCATTTTACCCTCGTAAAAATACCAGCGATGTCATTTATCTGCCGGGGTTGGCAGGGTCAAGTGTTCAGTTGTAGTCCACTTAAATGTAGGTGGCACCTCTACACTTCCACTGAGACCTGTCTGCTTTTTCAGGTTTAGGATTACCCTGCCGTGTTACAGCGTGGGTATATGTTAGCCACATACAGACAAAAGGCCCTCTCTTTCAAACCTGGTCTTTGTGCCGGTAAGTAGCAACTCCAGGGTGTCAGCAGTTAAACTAACCACTTTAAATCATATTTTTTCTGGGTTTGCTTTAATGTAAAACCTATTAAATTAAATAAATTCTTCTTCAGGAAGGTATATAAACACATACGATGTGGTTATACACTGAGCCATTTAAAAGCATCCTATGCACAGTTTGAAAGCCAAAGGACATAAACAGCAGCTGCCAGAGTTGCAAACTATTTCTTTGGGGGAAAACAACATACAGAGATAGTGAAACAGCTTTTGTAGCACACACTCGAGCTATATCATGAGTGACTCCCTGTATGTTCACAGCTCCCCTGGGACTGACTTTAATCAATATCAATCAAAAACAAATTAGCCTCACCTTAACGCACCACCTCCCCTGACTAACTGCTGACTGCAGTTATATCTCCCTGCCACGCGCATCGGAGACATCCCACATGGAGACTGTACAAAAGACCCCCGTCTTTACACACAGCATACGTGTGCAAATGGTGAGACTGCAAAAGACTGTTCAATTCACCCATCTAAGGCATTGAAAGGAAATACAAAGCACAAAGAGGATATATGAAATAGCATACAAGGATAGGAATATTTTTTAGTAATGCATATTACTGTACATTACAGTAGACCTTAGAAAAGCCCATCTGTATGTTGCTGTTCCACAGCTCATGGTAAAACCAGAATACAAAGCTAGCGACAGTCTATATGGGAGGATCTGTGCGGGATGTGTTTAAACAGTTAAGTACAGGGATTACACTAGTTTACAGTGGCTTACGCTAGCACCAGAGAAGAGGCTAATTGCAGGGAGGTGCCAGTGTGCCATATGATTGTGTGGCTGTCTGTAAGTGTGAAAGAGCAAGAGAGTTAACGCCTATCCACGGGGCTTGCATTTTGCACACACCTGTGCTCTAAGTGGCACGCACATGTATGCACGTCCTCTATACACGCTGACAGAAGCATAGTCACATATATGCACGCATGAATACAGATGAATACATTAGGTATATAGAGAGACGTACACAACCTTAAAAATACATACAGCATATAGATGTGTATGCTTAAAGTAAATGCATCATATACAGGATAGGATATCCTCACAGTGTTATTGTTCTTTTTAGGTCCTACTGCAAAACCCGCAACCAGCATTTTCCTGACTTTTGTCTTCTTCTGTTATATTGCATCCCTTGATTTAAGCTCACTGGGTTGTATTTGTGCCGAGCGGAGTCTCGTCAGCAGCAGCAGATTTACACTGATCAATGCGTGGCGAGCAGAGAAGCTAAAGCAGGACGGTGCACTTTGGTGAGTGTCTGCTGCATGTGTACAATATGCAATCAGCAATTTTTATTATTTATTATTATTATTATTATTATTAAAGACAAAAAATATATATTTAACTGATTTTGATTGATTGATGTGTTCAATCTCCCCTTCAAGGTCAAGCCCCTTCCTGTGTGCTGTCAAAATGACTACTGCTACGAGGCCAGTTCAGTGTAGCGTGCACAAAGGTGCGAGCTTTTGTAGAAAATAGTCTCAAAGTTCTTTTGTGGGGCTCAGGCTTCATGTTCCTTGATGAAACACTTTCAAAAGGTAGATCAAAAGCATTTCTGCGTTTTGATCCTCTTTTTTACTGATAACGTAAACGCAAGATGTAAACGTCAAGCAGCAAGGCTGTTGTTTGGTCCCACCCATTGAATTTCATTATACTCGCTGACTGCACCATTCGCACATGCAAAAAATGCCAAGCTGCAACCTTTAGCGATATTCTTGCTCTTTATATGTTAAAAAAAAAAAACCCTGCTGTTTTGTATCTGCATTTGTGTCATTTGATTGTGTTATATACTGGGAGCCAAAGAGAAAGAAGAGGGAGATGAGGTAAACGGCTTATTGGACGGATAAAAACAACAAATCAAATGGGAAGAAGGCAAAAAGAAGAGAGTAGGACCGTGAAAAGGGGAAACATTCAGGCAGGAAGTGAAATAAATTAATTAGTGGGAGAGGAAGAGACAGAGAGAGAGAGGCTGGTGTTTGTATCTGGGCATTAAATGGTGAGAACTGAGCTTGCTTCTTGACGACCAATCAGTCTTAGTGTGTCTGAAGAGGGGGGTGGTTAACCAGTTCACACCAGGCTGTCACAAACTCAGTGCCCTCACCCAGACGACGGACCACCCTCACTACTCTGACACACACACACACGCATCACTATATATCGTATTATTGGCCCATTGTCTGCCCTTCCTCTCCCCTTTGACACAGTGAGCTTCAACCGGAAGCTCAGCTCCCTCTCCGGAGAAAGAGGCGCTTTTGTCTCCAGAGCACAGAGGCCTCTTTCTCCAGGCTGTGTGCTGTGTGTATTTGTGCAAAAGTGTGTGCGCTGTACGGTAACAAGCGCAGATAAAAGTTAAGAGAGTAATTGAGAAAGAAGAAAAGGGAGGAACGGAAGAGCGGGGGAATAAAAAAGAGAAAAAAAAAACATTAGAAAAAAATAAAACAACCAAGAATTTTTTTTTTCAGACATTATTTGGAAGCAATTTTAGGAGACGCTGTCAGCCAAAAACAAAATGCAAATAAGAGCTTGTGTTTTCCTGCCAGCAGTGAGGTGACATCACCGCGTGTGAGCGCAATATAAAGTTGCACTTTATTTTTCACACCGTGTTTCTCAGGCTAGAGAAAAGAAGGCTTGTTGGCCGCGTCTAGACGCAGAAGCCGCTAACGTGGCGCCCGGCTGTCTCGCTTCTGTGGGGGCCGCACAAGCGGCATCTTTCTTTCTGACAGGTCACAGACGGAAAGAAAATTGGGAGGATAGTTTTGTCACACTGCTACAGAGGTGAGAGCGGGCAACACGAAGACATTTTGCAGATTTTTTTTTTAAGTTTAAACATGATCAGTATTTATTTTCAGCCGCTTTTCTAAAATGGGAAATCTGTTTGTGTAGACTTAAAGGTCGGCACGTGTGTTGCACCCCCCCCCAGGGTCAGTTAAAGTTCAGCTGACTCGATTAAAAATGTAAATGGTAGGTAATTTTACACACCGGTGGTACAGACTTCTTCTCATAGTTTGGACAAAGGAACATTGTAATCACAAGAGATTTACAGCCTTTAATAGAAACTCTCCTAAATCCAAGTAGAAGAAACTCGAGTGGCCCACATGCCCATAAATAAAAGACACTTAAGAGCTTTTCAGTTCTTTTAATGTTTTGTTGTGACTGCTAACTTTTAGAAGCAATCTCTAAGTAATCTTTCAACTCTTTGGCATCGTGCAAAATGTTACATAGAATAAAATGTTTTGAGGAATAAAAGGCTCAAAACTGAATGTAGAACTCTGAATAAAGAGGCACCAAGTTACAAACTGCTTTCACGGGGAAAAGTCACAGACTTGTGGCGCTGCTCTTTCACAATGTTGGAGCCTTATCAGCCAAAAGAAACTTTTGAAACAAACATTTTTTATCACGTTCATTCAGAAGAGGAACTACTACCCAGACACTGGGTTTCACCTTTCACCTTCTTGCTTAACACCGTCAGACTTCTCTGAGCAAACTTCTCTGCAGTGATGTGAGGTAAGACTTCATGTAAGACTTGAACACTGGCCAAAAATGCCTGGAAAATTCCCATGAAAATCACTGGCACAAAATCACCACCCTAACTAAATCATTTCTTTTTTATTTATATAGTGGCAAATCACAACAACAGTTACCCGAATGCACTTTATATTGTAAAGTAAAGACTCCACAATATTAATGAGAAAAACCCAGCAATCAGTGATCACTTATGAGCAAACACCTGGTGACAGTAGGAAGGAAAAACTCCCTTTTAACAGGAAGAAACCTCCAGGAGAATCAGGCTCAGGGAGGGGCAGCAATTTGCTGAGACCAGTTTGGTGTAAGGGGAGAAAGACGGGGAAAAAAGCCTTTTTGAAAACGCTATCCAACGCGGATACGTTTGAAAACTCCGTTTTCGCGTCGCATGGTGGACTGTGAAAACGGAGGCTTTCAAAAACCAAGATGCATTTTAGTCATACGATGCAGTCATGTGACCATTTCAACTAAGATGTTGTTGTATTATTTGCTCTCATTTTAACAGCCTTATTAAAGATTAATATCAGTTTGTACATGCTCTAGATAGCTTTTCTTCGTCCGTGACGTTTCAAGGAGCCGTAAAATAAATAAACGGCAGATGGAAATGACGCAGGTCGAATCGTCTGGCGTTTCACGGATGCGCAGTAGAGGAACGTTAGCGTTTTAGTGTAGATGGAAAAACTCTGTGGAAAATATTAAAAACGATGGTGTGGACGCGGAGCGTTTTTAGACGAAAACACAGTTTTCAGATTTATCCGGATTAGTGTAGACGTAGCTACAGTGAGTGAAAAAGAAACATTCAGTGGATCGTAGAACCCCCAGCAGCCTGGGCCCATTGAGCGTAACTAAAGGAGGACTGACTTGATTTACCCCTAACTATATGCTTTATGAAAAAGTAAAGTTTTCAGCCTATTCTAAATGCACAGAGGTTGTCTGTCTCCTGGATCCAAACTCAAAGCTGGTTCCATAGAAGAGGAGCCTGGAGGGGCTCTGCCCCTCATTCTAATTTTAAAAATCCGAGCAAGCACAGTCTGAGCGCAAAGTGCTCTACTGGGGTGAGTAAGTAAATGGAAAAGAGCCTTCCATTGGATAATTACTGCAGTAATTAATATGCGTCCTCTGGAAACAGGTTATTCAGCCCTGATGCGGGGAGTAGCTTCTCGTTTCCTAAACAACGATATGGAAACGCATCCACTAGTCATACAAAAGATGTTATTCCATTTAACAAACGTTAAATTATTGGCCTACATCAAGCAAAAGAAACAACCAAGGGCATTGCTAAAATTAAATAAATAACTATCAAAATTGGTTTATTAACATTCCAAAACATTAATAGAACGTGGAAGATCAGTGGTGAACGATTACCTTTAAGGAAGAACTGAGATAAGTGAGTGTAATTGTAGAACACAGATTTACTAACGTAGATTTGCAAACTGGGTATTGGCAAAAAAAAAAAGAAGCACTGTCTGTAATGTGTTGTGTGTAAGAGGTGGGATTATTGCGACTATTGCGTATGTTTTTGCACGAGTTCCTTTTTCAAGGCCCAAAAAGGAGAATATTTAAATCAAGCATGCACACCGATTTACTAACGAAAACAATCCAAGTCTTATTTTTTGGGATTGATATTTAAATGAGCGTGTCTGTGTTTAGAAAACAGCACACCTATTGTAAATCACCCAAGAAAACTAACCACACCTGTGAGCGTTATTTTGCCCAGTTTAGTAAATCTGGCTCTTAAACTTTAAGGGAAATCACATTGTTAAAAAGTCAACAGTAGTTAACTCTGAAAGTGAGAGCACTCTTTTCTTCATATGTTAGTTTAATTGTTAGTGTTATTGTAAAATAATTGCATTACGACTAGATTTAGGTTGATTTTTAGGGGGAAAATGAGCCAAACCACGCTACCAAAAACTGGCTTTATAGCTAATTTGCCCCTTTTTAATAACAGAGAAGTATTTTACATTACCAATTTCAAATACATCAAGGCTAAAAATGATCACTATGGCCGTGAGTAACTGGTCTATCTATTAGGCCTCACCTCAGCTCATTTGAGTTACTGAACTTACAGCAGAGCAGCTCAGAAATTTGGGTTCAGTTAAATAAAATTTACTCCATTCTTTGCAATTATTTTGAAATATTTTAGAAAAAACAACCAGGAGTCACATTTTATTGCATCAAATAGGTGCCACAAAGTCTACTTTGGATCAAATCTGACCCACCTTACACCTAAATTATGTTTTAATCAGAAACTACATGTTAAATATATTTAGGCAGTGCCACATTATACCACACTTAGTCTAGGACAAAAAGCTAGTCTGATTTTAAATGAGTTAGACTTTTAATGATTGTCATAACATATAGAACTAAACTGTATGTCCTATTAGAGTACTTTAAAATAAAGTTTGCAAAAGAAGGCATATTTTACAGGTTCATCTTTTCCAGTACTCCGTGCTTATAAATGGAAATGGAAATTAGAGCAGTACAATAAAGGAGTGCTGTTGAGTGTAAACATGCCTTTTCCTATAGTCTGCAGGCAAGCATGTAACACGTGGAGCGGCATACACATACATGTGCTCCACACACACACCACATACCCAGTCACATTCACCCACGCGTGAAACATTCTGGAAAGATGAGAAAAAACATTGTTAACCCTTAGCTCCTCGTTTATCTCTCAAACCCTTGCATTCATCACAGCTCTTTAGCGTGACGCTGTTTGCAGCTAAATGCAAAAGCTTGCAAAACTGAACGAACTGCGGCCATTTTTAGCACTTTGTTGATGGAGCTCATTCATCCTATAAATGCTGCCGATTTAAAAAGATTCTACGTTACATGGAGGCTGCAGCGTTTGTTAGATCTAGCCTTGGATATAAAGATGCATGTTTGAATGGCGAATGTAAGCATTCAGCAGCTTAGTAGTGGGTTGACTGTCAGTCTTTGACTATCAGGATTATCCTGTCTTACCAGAAGATATCATCTATGGTATATATATTTAACAACAGGATGGATGCAGATCATAGTTGGTTAATCAATAGCCTTTGACCTGTACGGAGCTGGCATGATTTTGCACATATGCAGAGTAGCAGTGGCGATTTCCTAAAAAGTTCTGTCTCTCAGCTGTAATTGTACTTAGAGCGCAATGAAGGACTAGTCAACACTTCTGTCCATGTGCAAGCATGAACACATACAAGTCCAGGGCATACCAGCTGTGCTGCGGACAGCAAACATGCTTTCACATACAGTAGGCGACACCCACACGCTCCCTACCATCCTGCAATAGTCTTCCCCACATTACCCTGGGGATGTGACTCAGGCCACTTGTACAGTAAAAGCTGCTCTCTTATGTGGCAAGAAACACAGACACACACATACACACGAAACACTTTGCCATCTGGGACTCATTTCGGCCCATCTAGAACAGCTGTGGCCGAAGCTTTCATGTGTTGCGGTGGGCAGGCAGAGGAATGCCGGGCGAACGGCCCTACGTGCTCTGACAGAAGGTAAATTACAGGGAGCCACATCGCACTAAAACTCAGGAGAAAAAGCAGTGGCTGCTTTGGAGTTTGTGGCCAAAGTGCACATTGAACGCTCTGAAGTTTGATATTTCTTTTTCTGCTGTTTCAGTCGACAGATGTGCCTTAAAAGAGGGTGTGCGAGGATTCTTTACGGTTGCTGATTGACACCGACTGCTCATTTTAAGCAAAAATGAAACAAACTTGTTAATGAGAACTTTAAAAAGTTAAGGCTAACTAATCTGATTTTTTTAAACCAAGGGGGATTTGTCTGGATTTTTAATTTTTTTTCTTTTGGTGTAGACTGAAATATCCAACCATGTTGCCTAAAATTAAGTTTGTATAGAAGAAATTTGTCAAATACAGTCACGTGACAGGACTCGTGCAGTCTTATTAAAAACAAATAACACTCGATGATTTAGTAGCCTGCAGAAACGCCTTTATAAGCAGCAACGTTTGAAATAATAGTTTTCTCTGTGACTTTCTCACTCTCTCACATCGTTGTGGAAGGGATTTTAGCCCAGTCGTCATTGAGGTTTGTTTATGCACATTTTAATGTTCCACCCTAGCATTTCAATCAGTCTGGACTTTGACTGGACCATTACAGGACCTCAATTCTTTTATTTTTCAGCCATTCTGTTGTAGATTTGCTGATGTGCTTGGGATCATTGTCCTGTTGCATGACCCAGTTTCAACCAAGGTTTAGCTGTTGGACAAACAGGCTGACATTTGACTCTAGTGTACCTTGGGATGAGGAGGAGCTCATGGTTGACTCATGATTGCAAGGTGCCCAGGTACACATTCATAGACATGGTCTGAGGAGCTGTAAAGAAAAAGGCGTCTGGACTTCTTTAGGTTGCTTGAAGACGTTTCACCTCTCATCCGAGAAGCTTCTTCAGTTCTAGGGTCAAATGGTGGAGAGTCCCATATTTGACCCTAGAACTGAAGAAGCTTCTCGGTTGAGAGGTGAAACGTCTTCAAGCAACCTAAAGAAGTCCAGACGCCTTTTTCTTTACAGCTCCTCAGACTACGATGACCAGCGTCCTACCACCAACCTTCCAGTTAACAGATGACCTGCTCTACCTAGTGAGCAACAACCAAACCGGTAATGTAATGCAAACCCAAGATGTAGCTCTTGGTGTCACAGTCCTGCAGAGCACACCATGACATTGTTTGCAGTTTCCTCAAGCACTGCGTGGAATTAGTTTGGGATGTTTCTGCTGGGATCTCTACTGCTTGAGAAGATTAGCAGCCGTCTTCAGTGTTTCCCACTTGTGAATAATCTTTCTCACCACAAAATGATGGACTTGAAATTGTTTGGGAATTTGCCTTACAACCCATCCCAGATTCACGGGCAGCGACAGTTGCTTCTCTAAGATCAGTGCTGATGTCTTTCCTCCTTGGCCTTTTGTTAATTCTCCAGATCGGCAAACTGCTACAACGTCTGCTTTCATATAGTTGTTCACACTTTTTGTTGATCAGTTAGTCGAAGGCATTTGATTAGCTGCACCTGGCTAATACTTACCCTCAAAATTTTAATGGAAGTAGAAGGTAACTGGGGTGAGTGTTTAATGCACAAAGTATCGACTCTCACATTAAAGAAAGGAATCTCCATCTGTAGGTAGGTTTTTTTTTTTTGCATCGACGGGATTTAGGAAAAGGTCACGGTCTGAACCATGACTGAATAAAGCCATTGTGTTCGACTACACATACAGAAACGTGCTATTTTTCTTACTATCAGTGTAACTGTTTTGTTTATTGGGTAACAATTCAAAATGTGTTCAGTTAGGACACACGAGGTGAACCGCCTCAGTAAGTCATGTTGTTACATTTTATTATCAGATAATCCTAGAGGATAAATCACTGCACTATCACTCCCAGCGAGAAGGTCCCTGATTCGAACCCTGCCTGTGGCCTCCAGCGCTTCCTTTCCTCCCAGGATTTCTTCTTCCCAAACACACAGATGTTAGGCTAACTGGTGATTCTTAGTTGAGGCAGATAAAGTGCTTTTGTACACAATAAAGGGTTGTATTGCTATACGTTGTATGGCGATGTGTCATTAAAAAGCCTGTTATGTGGTCACTGAGACTAGAAAAGTGCTGCATGCAAGTACATTACATGAACAACTGTTTTTGGTGGCCTCTTTGACGCCTCTCTGCACTTTGCTTTACTGACTAATCAATGCAAGTGACTAATGTAAGTAAACTTATAATCATATACAGATGCTAGAGAGCAGAAATGCTAAACACAAATGGTACGTAACTTCAGACTATAGCTGTCTCTAAATACAGCCACCCAGAATCACAAGCATGAAGTCTTGTTTTATCACCTTTAAAAGTTCACTTGAGTTATTAATTCCTTTACAGTATTAATATAAATCTTTGCTTCATATAACAGGAACTCTTTATAGAACTGCTAATCCTTTTAAAATACTTTGGTCTATAAGTGCTCCACTGCAGTTTAGTGCTTCTTATAAGGCTTTAAATGTTGTTTTAGAGGCACTGTCGGTCCACACTGCCAAGAATAAAAGTCTGCGGTAAGCATTAAATCCATGTAATTTATGGCTGTGAAAATATAAACCGAATATTGACTTCAATCAAATTTTCCTAAACAATCTGTGTGTGTGTGTGTGTGTGTGTGTGTGTGTATGGAAGAAAGCTGGAAACCCTGCTATTAGCATGTCAGGGTGCAGGGCTCAAGTGCACCACTCAATGTACACAAGCAACTGCACACTTGAGCCCTATCACACACACACACACACACACACACTGTTTTTGTTTTGTTTTTTTCTTTTCCAGCGTACTGAATCCAGAAGTGAAACAATAAAATGTCAGCAACAAAAAGGTCGTCGGGGGACAGCCAAAGATCTTCCACATGTCTCCTCCTCTTTGCGGTGGAGGAGGCAGAGCAAGCAGGGCGTTCTCATTGCAGATCCTGCAGCTATCACTCTCAACGGCACACAGTGAGACGCTGCAAGCTGAGCTCACTTGTGCAGGCCTGTAAACTCAATAGGTGTACTGAAAGTGAGAAATATGAGTTCTTAGCTCATGCTTTTAGTCAACACACCCCAACACCCCAAAATACATGCTTAATATGCACCACTCCTGTAGAGGTAACATTATCGCTTTGTTCTCTTTGATGTAGCCTTCATCGCTTCCTGTACTTTTTTTCTTTCCCAAAATTAGCTGTTATTTGTACAGTACATTTAATTCTTGTTTCAACATCTTAACTCTGTCTATATTTCCTTTTGTGAGGTGGGCAGGTTTGATACCAGCGGTGTTATTGGTATCAGATTGATATTTTGTTTCTATCCTCTAAGTTCAGTGTGTTGCCCACTGGCCACTTAAATTCATTATTTTTTGCAAATGAAAAAAATATACCTCAAACTACCCACTATGAAAAATGTCTGACTATTTCATGTGTTATATGTAATATCTATTGTATGTGTGGTCTATAGCACACTTAAACAACATAAGCTGACCTACAGTTCTCTAGACGCACATTGGCAATTGGGTTTACATCTCCAAAAAAACCCCAAAAAACTTTCAAATCGTGCAAAATTAAAGATCAGAATGATTTAGAGGTGATAAAATCTCATAGGTTATAGCCTCATAAGTATCAGCAATACTGCCCCTGTATTCACTTGGTATTAAATTGATTCCAAAATTTACAGGTTGAAACCACCTGCTCATCAGATTCCAAAATGACCCAAAATGAGCGACTAGGACCGTAGAAACTAAAATGAAAAAGTAATTTCTCCATAGACTTCTGTAGGACTGGAAGTCTTTTGCAACCACAGCTATCGCCACCTGATCGTCATCACACATGTATACCGTGTGTGGCTAGTAGACTGTGAGTTACTCTCTCGAGGTCTGTGACTAGTTGATTTTGTGGTACATTTATAAGGATGTGCAAACGTGTGCAGTGATCTGAGCAAGAGGAAAAGCCGAGATTGAGCAAAAGGGGCCATTATTGTTTCTTAATGGACAACAGGAAACACTGAAATACTTTTACTGACAGAATGGATTTCTTTGTTTGCTCGGACTGAGTTATTCTTTGATTTAAAAAACTAAAAAACCTTCAAAATGTAGCTTTTGTTTATGAAAAATAAATATTTATGTGAGCTCTAAAAGTCCCACTCTACGCACAAAAATAGCACCACAGCCTCAAGCCTTTGGCCTCAAGCAGAGAAGAGACGTGGGCTACAGAGATCTGCTAAGCTCACTACTTCACACTCGCAGATTATTTTCATTCTCTTACACTTTAAGCCAACAAACGCCGAGTGTAGAGAAACCGCTTCGCCGAAGGATTCGTACGACTTGTTTCACATTGGTGGTAGTGTGCCGTAAAACCTGTAAACAGATTTTGGAAACAGATTTTGGAGTTGCCCACATAATAAAATAATCTTATTGCCTTTCCCATTAGTGCATTTTCCTCTTAGCATCCATGCATCACCTTTTTCTGAACTTTGTCCCTAAGAGACCTTACGGCTCTCTGTTCTATGTCACTCTTACGTCTCATGTTAGGTAAGTGCTCCTCTATAATCCACACAACTACTGGGGGTCTAACCTTGTCCGTCAGTGCCAGTGTGTCCCCTAATCCCTCTTTATTAGCCCTGTTAGCCTATATATAGCCCCAAAACACACGCAAACACACAAAGAACTACAAGAAACCACTGCTGCATTCATACTAAACAGCTTGGCTTGTGCAACGGCCAATGCCTTTTTAAAGTAGCACGGAGCACTTGGAAGGGATTATGTCGGCCAAACTGATTTTTTTTTTTTTCTATTTTTTCTCACGCAGGGAGGTGGGAAAGGGATGGCAAAAGGAAGCGAGAAAAGGGTGTAAAGATTACTCTCAAGGTGAACGTGGATGTGGGAGTCCAGGAAGGCAGCTGTGAAGAACAGTGTATACCTGAATGTCGCTCACATCAGCGTCTGGGATTTTTTTTACATAACCGAGCCTACGAGCAGAGCGCATTTAGTGCAGCTCCTGTGAGCGTCTGAAGACTTTTTTTTTGTTCTCACTGCAAAAGCCACTCTACTATTGTTTTCTTTTTTTTTACTACAGCTGTCAGGATGGAGGCGTTACCATGAAAAATGAAAGCCACATCAGGAAAGTAATTGAGTTGCTTGGGGAAACGGAGGCTTCTGTGCTACGATGAAAGATCCTTTTAGAGAATATTCTACTATTGAATGTTAACAGTTTACAAATTGTCTACAAATTGGCACCAGCTCAAGATATGACTATCTGGGAAAATACATTTATGCGTACTGTAGCTTTGGCTGTTAAAAAAGATATGGAGGGAGTGGAGGGGAGGGGGAACGCACCACCGTGCTGCCAAAATTCCAAGGACATTTCATGAGGTGAATCCACTCAGCATGATTAATATGTGGCCTTTAATTCAGTGCTCATTTTTGGAGAAAAAAAATGCAGTGTGTGTAAAGTGTGCACTGTATGCTGTAAGCCTTCTAAAATGGTGCAGTAGAGCAGGGCCCCTCTGTGCGCGCGTGTGTGTGTGTGTGTGTGTTGCAGTCACAGCAGTACTGTAGCAGCACTAGCCAGCTTGGCTCACTTCACAGCTCCTGGATCTCCACCCTGCACTTTATACATGTAACCGAATCGCCACTGCTGCACAGCACTACATCGAGACCAGCCCTCCCTCACTGTCTAAAATCCACGCACACATACCCGGGGTGTACATGCACGCACATATCCTCCAAAGCTACATGACACACTTTTCTGCTTGTATTAGGGTCTGTTGAGGTAAAGCAGCTTCAGTTACATTTGACATTTTCAAAACCCAACTAACATACAGGCTGATATTTACAGTAGGTCACAGCTGATGCTCATATATATGTCCTGTTCTCCTGTAGTGGTATTTGTGCTAATTTGTGGGTTTCACCCAGTCCCACCATCCTACACTCTATCTCAAATAACTACAAGGTTCTGAAAATATCACAGTGTCTAATAATAAGGCTATTGAATGTGCTGTCCCACTGCTTTTTTTAATCTGTGTGTGAGTGTGTGCGCGCGCGTACACTCTGAATGTGCGCATCTCTGGCACCGAGCCTGACTGTTCTCCTCACCACAAGGAACTCATTGACCTGAATCGGTGCGGAGAGCCGCGCCCCTCCTCAGGGCTGCTGCAGAAACTCTAGAGAACCTCTGGTGGCCTCAAGGAGAACTGCAGCCTCAGCGCTATATTATTAGATACCTGACTGACTGATGCTGTAGGTGGTACTCAGAAATAGAGACTCTGTCTCAATATGAGCAAATTATTTGCTTTCTATTTATTCTTATTTTTCAGTTCAGATAATTTGCAGCTTTATTTTATTCTATTGTATTTTATTGGGTTTTTTAGGCTTTTTTATTTATTTATTTGTTTGATTATTTATTTTGTTACGCTTTAAATAACTTTCCTGATGCTGAGCTTATTGTAAATAATATTTATTTTATAGTTGTGTCTGTTTTGGCACACTTTTAGCCTGACTTTTTAAAAAATGTTATTATTGTATTATTATTTATTTCATTATTATTATTTGTATTTACAATATTTTATTTTACTATTTTAATTAATTGTTCTTAAATTCATTTGATAGGATATTTTAATTTAATTTATGCTAAATATTTCAAAATAAAATCTTTTCAGCCTTTTGGCCATGCATTTAATATATAAATATATATATATATAATATTTATTTATTTATTTTTCAGATTTGACAGTGGACATTTGGCCAACGAGGATTACTTTTCCTTGCCATACTCTCAGCAAATATTGAGCACTGTCCTGTGTGTGTGCTTGTACCTCTGTGCACTGCTAAGTCTGATTGTCTCTCTCTCTACAGCTCTGGAGGATCAGAGGTCAGAATCTGCAAGTCTTGTCGGGGTTTTTTCTGTTATGCAGACTTTAGATTCTCAAAGAAAAAAAACATTTCCCCGAGAGTATGTGGTGTATGAACTATAAAAAGACAAGAGATCAGAGCAACTATCTTTTCAGGGTGTATACACAAAAATAAAACACAAGCTGACATTCCTTTAAATGACAGCTGAAAAGTCTATTTCAGTTTCACAGGGTTTTTTTGTTTTTTTTCTCAAGCTGCAAGTTTGCCACACAGAGGCTGTCAGCAGGTGACATAAAGCTCCCTAATCATATTCTTTACTCAGACACAGGCATCTTTGAAGTTTCCTTTCCTTTTTATTCTGTTGTAATGCCTTCCTGTTCATTCACCAAAATTTCAATGAACAATTTGATTAATGTGAGGTTCTCAGCTTTAGCAGGTACATATTTTAGCAGTTTCTTCTGGTGAGTAATACGTTCAGTAATGAAGACCTCCAGTTTGTCTCAGCACCTTAACTCGTCCCTTTCACTCATGCAGAAGGCTTCAGACTTCATGCTTTTATGCATTTTGTGACTTAATTGAGCCTGATCTGGACACAATGATTGGTTAATGTGCCTCATAGATTTGTTATTTAACATGGCGATTTATGCAAAGGTAGCTAGGCCCTTCCTAACCATTGAGTTTCAACGAGGGTTTATGATTAAACCGGATGTTTGCGATGCTGAGTCCAACTGATCTGCACCTGGGCCCACTTCACAAGTGTTTCAGGTCATGGTATATTTAGTCTTAAATCAACATATTGATATTGATGTCACTGTTACCAGTTTTTTATAGCAAGTAAGGACAAGTATGACTTATGCACACATGATGTGAAAGTTACTCTGTTTGCACAAACATGCCTTTTGTGACGTTGTTTGCATGCGCATAACTATTTGTATGTTAGCAAATGTCTTCAGGGTGTTTGCAAACCTCTTGCTGTGATCACAATACTTATTCAGATGAATAACAGGATACCCTTTCTTGTTTTAACAAGTAGTGTCGGCCCTATAAATATTTCCAGTTACTTTGTCAGATTCCAGTGTTAGCATTCATTCACTCTTGGATTTCTCTATGTCCAAATGAAAAAAAGGCTGACTGATATCACTAAATCAAACCCTAGCTTCCTAGCAATGGTAAAATGATTGATTAATCAATTACCAAGTCAAAATCAAGACTAATGGTGCATATACACTGAAGGTGTTTCAGCTCATCTGTCACACACTCACGCATCTGACAGAACAGATACGCTCCTATTTAATTAATCCGTCTGCACAGACTTTGTAGCAGCTAACCCAAAGCACAGCCTTATCATTTCGAGGTTTTGTGTTTATTATGTGCATAACTAGAGTGATTGTGTGTTGAAGTCTAAGCACTTTGTCTTGTAGTGACAGAACACCAGAGCTGAGGCTACAAACATGCAGCTGGTGCGTCACTTTGAGACAGCATGAGATTGGATAAGACATGTATACCAGCTGTTTTTATGACTTATAGTCAAAAAAGAGCTCAGCCTCTATACGTTGTGTGGCTAACTGCATGTAAAATTGATGTTGTGGGTCTCAAATTTAGAGAAGAGAGCTGTTTTTTTAAATACTGAAAAATTTGTGCCTAACTAAATATTAAATAGTGGAACGTGAGTAGTTGTAGCACTTTTACCCTTCTTGACTTTTGCTTCCTAATGCATACTACGTAATTTCTTTTTAAGTGAAATAACTCATATAAGCTATTTCATTAACTTTATATTTAGCATTAGCTGAAAAAAGCAATTACTATAATGATTTAGCTGAAAGACTAGTTTAATTGTAAAAAAAAAAAATAAAAAATAGATGCGACATGTGCTTCGAGCTAAATACAAACATTAGAAAGCTGGCATGTTCAAGAAACTATTTCCAGTGAGTTCATGTTCATGTTTTTTGCTGTGGTGTATTACTTGGAAACATGCAGTAGTTTCTTTGTAACCAGGAATTAGGGCTGCAAAATGCAAAACTGCCTGTTTTCTGTCTAATTTTATATTAATAACAATTTTTAGACCACACTAAATAGAAATTATTAACCATGTGTCAAGCAAGAGTTGCTATTTTGTTTAATGTCTTGAAGAATGGTGAGTAACATTATTAAGATTTCTAAAATATTTTTCATGGAATCATCATTTTTAACATTTTAGCTTTCTGATTTTAGCATTTCGCACATGACAAATTTATACTCAAAACACTTCTTTCTTTCTGCTAAACGATTATAGTAGTTGCTTATTCCATCTATCTGAAACTATATGTACAGTTAATGAAAAAGCACATTAGAGCCTTTTCACTTAAAATGAAATTCCATTTGTGCATTGGTCACAAAATCAAGCAGGGTAGATGTCTCACAACTGCACACTTTCCACAATCTTCTGTGTAGTACTGTTTTGTTCATGTATTTTTAGCAGCATTCTTCTCTAAGCTTGACACCCACCATTCATTTTGCATGCAAATATTCACACAAGCCTAGACGTTGGTCCCTTGATTTTTAAAATGTGACTATAAGTCATAAAAACAGCTGGTATACATGTCTTATCCAATCTTATGCTGTCTCAAAGTGACGCACCAGCTGCATGTTTGTAGCCTCAGCTCTGATGTTCTGTCACTACAAGACAAAGTGCTTAGACTTCAACGCACAATCACTCTAGTTATGCACATAATAAACACAAAAGCTCAAATTAATAATGCTGTGCTTTGGGTTAGCTGCTACAAAATCTGTGCAGACGGATTAATTAAATAGGAGCGTATCTGTTCTGTCAGATGCATGTGTGACAGATGAGCGGAAACACCTTCAGTGTATATGCACCATTAGTCTTGATTTTGACTTGGTAATTGATTAATCAATCATTTTACCATTGCTTCCTAGCAATGGTAAAATGAAAATAGGGTTTGATTTAGTGATATCAGTCAGCCCTTTTTTTTTTTTTTCATTTGGACATAAAGAATTCCGAGTCTAAATGAATGTTTAT
>VUQR01004728.1:11677-28035 GCA_015108515.1 Hemichromis elongatus
TCTATTTTTTGTTCTACTTTTGTGTGTGTGTGTGTGTGTGTGTGTGTGTGTGTGTGTGTGTGTGTGGACGGGTATTACTATTCTTGTGGGGACCGACAGACAGTTTGAAGTCATTTTTGAGGCTCAAAATGTGGTTGTAGTGTCAGGGTTACTATTAGGTTATGGTTAGGTTAAGGGTCAGGGTCAGGCATTCATTTTTGATGGTTAGGGTAAAGGGCTAGGGAAGGCATTATGTCAATGAGATGTCCCCACAAGTTATGAAAACACAACGTGTGTTTGTGTGTGTGTTTGCTCAGCTAATTATATCTGCCCGTGAAAGTGTCCTTGTGTTTTTCTTTGCATCCAAACATACATCACTTGTGTCCTAATGCCAGGAAGTCGACACTGTTTCTATTTTTCAACTCTGTTACTCTGTCTTGTGTTATCACTGAGCCTCCACTTGTTTGTGTGCGAGGACGGAGGCAGCGCGATAACACCAGTGACCGTGACCTTTTGGCATCACGGCCAGAGTCTGCTGGGCAGTCTTGATAAGTAGAAGAGGAAGCAGCCAACTGCCAGGTTTCCACTGCAGGGCCAAAACAGGGTTTACATATTATTTATGTCACTCAATTTCCTCATAAACAACATTTTCCCTTTTTAGCGTCTAGTAGCTTACAGGCAACGTTTGCATGCTGAGTCAACTGTACTTTTAAAAAACCAAGCAGTACTTTTAGAGCATCTGCTGTAAACACTTTAGGCTAATCCTGATCCCATTGCTGGCTTCACTCTGTAAAAGTGGCTCGTGTTGGAGCATCACAGCTTCTCTCATATAGCTGTCACTCCTCTGACCGTGCTGCCGGACGGCTTAAAATCCAACCATAGTGTTTATAAATACAGCTGTTGTACTATAATTTACTGGGAGTACTAGATTTAGAGTGTAAACATGCATGGTTTATTATCTAAGCCTGTAATTTAACAGGGGAGCATCCTGGCAGTGCCCTCATCTTGCTGACCGACTATGGAGTTCATCCTCATAGACAGAGTAGTGCCATGTCCTCAGTGTAGGGAACACTCGGCTCTATTTGCTGTGTGCTGTTATTTTTTTTAAATTTAAAGCCATTTTACTGTCACATTTCATGTCTGTTTCCAATGACTCTTGGATTTGTTTAAATTAATTTTTTACACCAATGGCAACAAGTCATGTTGTGATAAAGTAATTTTGTTCTTTACATGATAATTAAATAAAAGATTCTATGTATCTCTGTAATCCTCCATATTTGTAGATATGGGAGGGACACGTGGTGTCCAGTGAAGCCAGACTAATTAGTTTAATAGCAGAGTTAGCTAGTAAACTACCATTAATTACTCTTCCTCTTTACCTTTATTGCCTCCTCCATCAACAGGACCCCTGGTCCTCCAGCTGTACCACCAGTTGTATGGCACTTCTTCCACATTATGTAGGGAAAGCTATTGTTAATAGCTGCCAGCAGAAGAAAAGCACTGTCCTCTTCCTGTTTTGGTTGCCCAGTCATACCTTCAGTGTGGTAAATGTTCTACCCAGTGGTAGAAGGAAGGGAAAAGTCACTACCATAGACTGTCATTATTCTGTGGCCTTCTATGTTCCTTCTAAGTTAATGTGTTCTCACATAACTCTGTGTTTGATTCTATGCAGCTGCAAGATTTGTTATCATGCAAACTATTTTTTATTAGTGTTACACTGGGCTAAATGATGAGCGGGGCAAGTGTCCCGGTGATGTGTTTAACCCACAAATTGAAAGTCGCTGCATACATTAAGCTGCAGAGGGCCCTGGTTTGAGTCCTAAATGCTGAACTTTCTTAAATGGTTTTTAAAAATCTCAGCCTCCACTCTGCATCTCTCATCAGCAACGAGACAAAGCCAACATCTGCGCTCTTCCATCATCTCAGAACTATGTTTGGGAGGCACAAATGAGCATTACTGCGGTGTCGACACATTATGTTACACATTTCCTCCCAGTAATTAATTCTCAGCCTCATATTTGATTGCCACATATTTTGTTTGTCAACACATTAGCGTCGTTTCCTCCAGCTTAGCCGAAACCGCTGTGGTTTTTCATTCAGATGTGCTTTTAGCTGAAGAGTGGTTTTCCTGGGGCTTCACCAGTTTTATACTCACTCTCTGCATAGTTTAGGCCTCCCTACCAACATTTCCTCCTTCTTAAACCTGTAGGTGGTGTTTTGCTTTTGTTTTCTTAAATGAACCTGTGGGTGAAGGAACATTAGATCCAATGAGGCTTGACGAAAAGCCGCTTTTTAGGAGTTCAATTAAAAAAAAAGAGGCTTAACATCAAAGTTTAAAAAACATATCACCATGCATTTCGGTTTTTTTTACCCTCTAATGCTAACGCTAAACAATTAAAAACCAAACTTCCCAAGCCTTTCCCATCAAAAGTACTGCTGTTCTGCCGGGCGCACTGTTTATTTAAAGATCCTGCGTTTCTTAGTGATTATTTCCTTTTAATGGTCAAATTCTGTAACCGTTCTTTGGGCCAGGCGCAGATGGCAGCAGCCGGAGGGAATCCCTGGTGGCTTTGGAGATGAAAAACCCTCAGAGGCTCGCTGCACTGCTCTGATGTGGGCCAGCGGTTACCGCAAGGATCTGACAGTTTTCTGGCATGTGATTGGCTGCCAAAACCTGTGGCTTCCTGTCTGGGGCACCTCTGCCCCGCCAAGGAGGAAATGAGAAGGAGGAGATGGTTGCGTCACAGGAATCTGGTATTGGTGTCTGCTTCTCTTTGAATTTTAAGCCCTGAATGAAAAACCATGCCACTTACCTAATCCCCTCATGTTATTTTGGTTCCTTAAACCAGAGGAACATAACAAAGCAAAAAAAGAAAAAGAAAGAAAGAGTTGGAGTAGAAAATGGAAAATAAAAATACTTAGTCTTTGTGGACATGGTCTAACTAACTTGGGACCCCTTAAGCCCTGTGTGTTCCTGGACAGGTGAGGTAGATGCTAATTTAGAAACAAGAAGCGAATAATTGAGTGACACAGTGCAAAGATTTATTTTTTAAAGTGTAGCTCTAGACTTAATGAGGCTTGACAAGATGCATTATCAAAATAGTTAATAGTTTAACTCTCTGAAAGCCTCATAGGTGTAATCATTGAAGCTCTTATCTTGTATATTTCAGGCCTGCTTATAGAACAAAATGACTGTTTGCATTAGAAGAAGGTGGAAAAACCTGGAAACTAATTTAATAGTCAGCCAACGACACCTTTATTGATATACACTGTGGTGTGTATGTGTGGTACACTGGAGGTCGTCAAATGTCATCTTTATGTGGGAAAGAGTTAAAACTTTGGGGGAAGCTTGTCCCCTGTTAGATCTTATCGATCACAGTACTTAGATGTGATTTTGCCCCTTTTCTGAGTTGCTATACCTTCTGCCATTTTCATGGCTCGAGGCCCCATTTACAGCCTTGGTGGTCTTGTATAATAGCCCTCTGCAAACTAAACAATACACAGCCCTGGTATTAAACCAGTGGGCTAAACACATGAAATCAAGTTAGCTGTGTGGAGCTCATTTCTGACCCTGCCCAACTCAGCTATTTTCCTCGATTCCCAGTCAGTATTTCAAAGCGAGCTTCCGATTGAAGGTCTTGTCCATTTAGTCTGGAGTTCTCCGGAAATCGTTAATCCACATCAAACTTAATCGCATTACCCTCATGGGAGGCCATTGTAGTGGGTTTTGCTTTGATGTGGTGAGGATGCCAGCAGCACCAGGAGCAAACCAGAATGCCCCAGTGTGTCACGTTTCACACTGTTTTGGGGTTATTAGCAGCTAAAGAATGGTGGGTGTGTTGTTTTATTTCCTTTTCATGGGACTTGGTACCAAACTCATGCTATCGATGATGAGTTGTTGCCTAGAGATTTTAATTGTAGTTAAGATGCAGTTTTACAGCATAGAAGTGCTGTGCAAAAGTCGTGAGCCACCTCTTATTTCGTTACAGTTTGTTTGGTAAAGGGGAAATAGGTGCAGAGATTTACTGAAACACGGAAGGATACGTGGATTTATAGTATTTTTTTTTTTTTAAACAGCTTGAAAGTCAATGTTTATATGACCACCTTTGTTCTTCAACACAGCCTGAACTCTTTTAGTCAAGCTTTCTTCTCATTTCTTTCAGTAGTGTTTAAGGAATCTTTATCCAGGCTCCTTGAAGGACATTCAAAGCTCTTCTTTGGCTGCCTTTTGTTCTGTTCTCTGTCAAGATGATCCCACACTGCTTCAGTAACGTTGAAGTCTGTCCTCCGGGGATGTCAGTCCATCAATGATGTGTTTTACTGTCCATGTATGCTCTTACTGCATTGGCAGTGTGTTTGGGATCACTGTCATGCTGAAAAATGACCTCCTCCGTACATATTGACCCATGATTTGAACCAGAAATTTCAGATTTGGATTCATTGCTCAACGAGACCTGTTGCCACTAATTTTCAGTCCAGTTGTTTTGTAATTTGAGGCCTATAACCTTTTCCCCCTGTTTCCTTTCCTTAAGAAGGTCTTTTAGATAGCCACGCTTCTACTGATGTAATAAATAGATTGTGCATAAACAATATTTTATTGCTGTCAATCGATGTTATCTTAGGTATTTCTGTACATTTAAATAAATAAATGGTAACAAATTATGTGTTTTTACAACAGAGTACTTGTAACAAAGTGCCTAAAAATACAATTTAAAGTTGTATTTTACACTTTTTGTTTAAAATCGTTTCTTTATTAAGTCTGTGATGTGTAGACACAACACTGTTTTCTTATGATTGACTGATTTATGGGTCACTATTAAGTGAACAAAAAAAACCCCATGTCTTTGATGATCAGGTACAAATCTAAAAAACTGACATCGAAGTCTGGCCCCTTGGAAACAAAATATAAAGAAATGAGGCGTGGCCGAAGATTTTTAAACAGTACCTTATATTTGCCCTTTTAACGCTTTGAACAAAGTTATATCTTTTATGAGACGAGTAAAGATGTAAACACATAGTTAACAGATCGTTAGAGTCAGTGTGCATTTCTGTTAACTGTCATTTTAAGTAATTCATGATGAGTACACAGAAACATCACAAGTTACAAGCGGAAAGACATTTTTATCGCTCTCTAAATGTTGATTGTATTCAATGATTACTCAGAAATGTTTTTTCTAAGTAACGTTATGACATTTTTACACAAAACTGTGATGAGTGGAATTTTCTATCACAGTGCAACACATTTCAAAGTCTGCAGTAAAAAGATAAAAGAGCAGATATCATCTGTCCTCGAGACTTTTACATATCAGGCAGATAAGCAGCAATGGAGAAAGAAAACTCTCTCAGAATAGACTTTGCTGATTCACTCTGCTTTGAACAAGAAAGGGAGCTGACTGCTTTTCAAATATCTGGCTCATTATTAAGGACCAAACGTGACAAATCCACATCATATTTTTTATCTTCAGCATCAGGATCATTGCTCAAACACCCCCCAACCACCTTAAAAGAGGATTTCAACCACAGCCAGGCTCTTTCAAGCTAAACATACCTTTTTAGTTAAAAACTACTTCTGAGCTCCTATTCATGTGGGACAAAGCGCAGGTCTGTCAAACAGGACACATCTGAGACGGGACTATCAGAGAGAGAGGGGTGGAGTGGGGCTGCGAAGGGTGGAGGTGCTGGAGACAGCTGCTGTGGATAAGAAGGGAGATCCTTCCGGTATCTGATAGCAGCGGTGCCAACAGCAGCACCAAAGACAGAGACTAGGGGGTCAACCTGCCCTTTATCTGCTCTTCTTTGAGTCGGGCTCTGTCTTCTTCTGTCCTTCTTTAAGCCCAGGGTGCTTCTTGACATTTTTCAAACAGTTGTGTGTCTGTGTCACTCTACTGACTTCCTGTTTCTGTCTTTTCCTGCAATCAGAGATGATAACGCTGGGCTTAACAAGCAGCACAATCTTCGAGTTATTTCTCTGTAACTGAGGACTGTAGCAGTAACTCCCAGCGAGGGGGTCATTTAACCCAGGGGTTGTATGCAAGGACTCTTGAGGAGCTCATTTAGTTTAAAAGAAATGTATTCAAGTGGATATCAACGTGCCGTTTCAGTAAAGGACTGTGACTTTTAGATCAAAACAAACTAGGTTTAGGCTGCCACAGTACAACCTGAATTACTCAGACCCTGCATTTCACACACACTCATGCAATGAGGGATGACTGAAAAAAAAGCTGAGTGAAATCTCATCTTTGCGGACAGTGTAGAAACCCCCTCCCTCGCACGTCTAATCACAGTCTTCAGCCTGTGAGAGCACCATATGTGCCGACCGTCTCAACCTGAACCAGGCCCCTGGATTGGTCGCACATGTATTAGCGCTGGTATTCCATGTATTCCAGTTTAATTTATTTGAACGACATGGGGAGACAGAGTAGCTCGTGGAGTATGAATAGAATCGCATTATTTCCATGACTCTCCGCAGAGTGAAATAGGGGAGGAAATTTTTTTTTTGAAAGCTCGCATGATGATTTGGGGTTATGAAAACATGTTCTACACATGTGCTCTCAATAAGAGGCGGTCAAACAGAATCAGTGACTTGGAGGAATTAGGGAGTTGGGATTGTGGTGTGGAGCTTGGGAGAACTGAATGGTAGAAAGTGTGCCAGTTGCAGCTGGTGCTCTTTAGAAATTAGGACTGAAGCCAGAAGTTTACGGTACCTTGCAGCGTTCCCTCTTATTTTCACCCGATTTCTCTCCGCTGGACACAGTAATAATGCAAATGTGTCCACTGAGACTAAGAGTAAAGAGGAGTTTTCTTGCGCTGATGTAAAGAAAGTCAGTTGTGTTTCATCAGCTGTTTCCACACAACTTGAGCGACTTTTAATGGACATGTTACACAGCACAGCAGCCTGCATTCACTTTAATCTCGTACAGTTAATTGATATTTATTTAAAGATCATTTTATTCAGGAACTTCAGGCTTTACTCCAGGCTGCTCATCATTCAAGTAGTGTTTTTATTTGTTTTATTCATTGCAAAAGAATGAAAGGGATAATTTTAAAACACATCAGATCTCAGTGGGAGAAAATTGTGCTGGATATCTACACTGATATGGACTAGGTAATACGTTAGGAACAAAAGGAAAACACATTGTTTGATGGAAATGAAAATGATGAATCTACAGAGGGCTGAACTCAAAGACATCCAAGAAATCAAGGTGAAAAAGTGATGCAGCAGGCTAGTCCATTTATTGCCAAAATTGTAATTGCAGGAACGGCATCAAATGGACAGAAACATAATGTACCAGGGGTGTTCTCTTGGATTTAGGTCCAGTGAGCGTGGGGGCCAGTCAGTGGGGGATTAATTGCTTTCTCCTCCAGGAAGTGCCTAAATACTTGCACCATATGTCGTGCACCAGAACCCACTGCACCATTGTAGAGTCTGAGTGGGTCCAGAGATGTCGTCCCGATACTAAAGGCAGTTGGGGTGACATTTCCTACCCCGTAGATGTCTGTGCGTTCCCTCAATGGATTATCCTCCCCAGACCATCACTGAACCACCACCAAACCAGTCGTGCTGAATGATGATACAGGCAATATTAACGTTCTCCACGGCTTCTCCAGACCCTTTTACATGGGTCACGTGTGCTCAAGGTTAACTTTCCCGCATCTCTGAAAAGTACACCGCGCTGGTGGTGGACTTACCAATTCTGGTATTCTATGGCAAATGGTAATTGGACTCCATGCAGTGAGCACAGGGCCCACTGGAGGATGTTAGGGCCTCAGGCCACACTCATGACGCTTATTTTTGATTGTTTGGTCAGAGATATTTGCTGTCATCTTGTAGCTCTGGCAGTGCTAATCATGTTCCTTAATGCAGATAGTGGTCCTGCTGATGGATTAAGGACCTTCTACGGCCCTGTCGAGCTTCTCTGACTCTATTGAGCAGTGTTTTCACTAATTTTGCCTTTGACTAGGGTCAGTGTCACTACTGGTAGCATGAGTCGGATATCTGGACCCTACAGAGTTTGCGCAGCTAGTCCAACTCCTCCAGTCCAACTCCTCTAAAGGAGTAGATACCGGTCCTGCTGATGAGTTAAGAACCTTCTACAGTCCTGTCCAGCTCTCCTAGAGTAAATGCCCATCTCCTGGAATCTCCTCCATGTTCTTGAGACTGTTCAGAGGGACAAACCCTCTGGCAATGGCATGTTGGACTGCCTGTGGAACCTGTGTAAGATCCAGGTATCACCTCATGGTATCAGTAGTGACAGTGGCATAGCCATAAGCAAAACGAGTGAATAAAAAACAGTCACAAAAGATAAGGAAGGGAGAAAATGTTGGTGGCCTCTACCTGTAAAACCCTTCCTGCTTTAGAGATTGTTACCCCTCTAGTTCTCAATTTCATACACACCAAACCTGCTGAAAGTGATTAACAAACTACCTAACTGACATATATCCCAGACGTTTAAATGATTGATGCTATACTCTGTTTAAAAAGTGTTTCTCAGATATTTTTTTTAACAGTGTAATTTATTGGTTAGATTTTGCTTATTTGGTCTAACCTCAGAGAAAAATGAAAAGAAACTGTATTTAATGCACAATTTAAAATGTCACACTAGGAAATGTTTCTTTGATAAAACAAATGATTTTTCAGTTTTCTTCAGACTTATTCAGGAGTGATCAGATGAGTATAACAAGGTGTTATGTACTGTCAAAGTAAAAGGAAGCAGCAGTAGAACTGTTAAACTCTATTATTGTCTTTCATGCAGTAGGCTCAGATATATATTTTATATTTAAAACCTTTTTCTAGGTGTTCCCCTGATTGATGGAGGCACGGTGCGCCTCCCACGTCTAATTGGTTTATCAAGAGCACTCGACCTGATTCTGACTGGACGACCAGTTGGAGCACAAGAGGCTCTCGCATACGGACTGGCCAATAGAGTTGTACCTGATGGCCAAGGTATGTAAATTAGATTGAGTGTTTTAGCAACATCATTTTGTGAGTTAGTACGAGATATTAGACCTCAACATCCCAGCACTGCGTATTTAAAAAATATCAATCACCAAAATGTTGCTAAAAATACTCAAAGCGGTCATTTTTAATTTGTTTTATTATTTGATCATATATTTATAAAACACTTCAATTCAATTTTTTATAAGGCCAAATCACATTATCAGTCACCTTAAGGTGCTTTATTTTAAAGGCCTTTTAATAATACAGAGAAAACCCCAACAACCAAATAACCCCCTATGTGCTAGCACTTGGTGACAGTGGGAAGGAAAAACCCCGTTTAACAGGAAGAAACATCCAGCAAAACCAGGCTCAGGGAAGAGGAAACACCTGGGGCTGTAAGTTCTTGCTTTAAACCTGAAAAAATAAATACTCAATATTGGATTACATTTTTTTACTTGAATTAAAGCTGTAATTAAAGCTTTTGATTGACTGATTTAAATCTGTTGTACAGAAGCAAAATGTGACCTTGTCCAAAAACCTTTGGTTCTATCTTTAGCGTACTATATGGATGGAGCTGGGTTAGGATTAAGCAGGCACTGTGGCTTCAACGCCACACTGGAGCTATAAATCCCCATTAGTGCTGTTTCCTTTCCCTCAAACAGCCGTTTCAGGATTAAGCTATGCACACATTTCAGTGGGGCCTTTCCTGTGTTATATTAATGCATAAAGTCTCTTCTATGCTTGAATCCAAAAAAAGCATCTCCATGTGGTCTTCTAGTCCCCCCTCCGTCATCCTTAGATGTTAGATGAAGATTAGCTTAATTCTTTTAGGAAACACTTCTTCCCACAATTGCCTCGCCGAAGGATGATCACTTAGCTCAAGTTTAACATCAGAGGAAAGCAAAGAAGTAGCAGTTCATCATGCAGAGAGGCAGATCAGAGTGTGCCATCATGAGGTGCAGTTTTTTTTCTCCAGATGACTGATCTGGATGTGTTCCAGTGCTTTTATGTGGGTGTGGAGGCAAAGTGACGTGAAGGCCCAGTGGCAGCATTAAAACACATTAAAATACAGTACATTCGGGTTCTTTGTGTATTCTCTGTGTTGGGAATGGACACTTTTCCTAACATATGCACTCTTTTCTATTCTCACCTCTATTTGTTTTCACTGTATTGATTGAGTTCATATTGCAACCACAGCTTTACAGGCAGCGCTGGAGCTAGCAGAGCAGATCAGCTCCTTCCCTCAGCAGTGTCTGCGAGCCGACCGTGCTTCAGCCATGTACGGCTGCTATGACGCTCCATCTTTCACACAGGTTGGCATGTCCACAGGTCCAAATCCATATTTACACATTTTGATGGTGCAATAGCTTAAAATTAGCTCATGGTTAATGGTTGAAGGGCTGAAGTATAAATGTAAAAGAATAAAATGCCTTTCTGTAATTTTTTTTGTTGTCTTGTCCAGGCCATGCAGTATGAAATCGACCATGGGATTCCTGTCATCCAATCAGAAGCTGTTGCCGGGGCACTCAAATTTACTTCTGGAGTAGGAAGAGGAGGAAAATTCTCCTAGGATTTAGCTTGCATTAACTTTATGAAGTGTGACTTCAGATGATCCAACACATCCTGCTGCACACTTTCAAACTTTTTGTCCATAAGTTGAATTTTATTTTATTTTTTTATGTCTGTACTCACTTTCTATCTGCTTCAAAGCAATTATAGTTGCAGTAAAATCCAATAATTAAGCTCATTTAAAAAAATCCAACTGCTGGTACATTTTTACCACTAAATCGTCTCTTTGGTTTAAAATTTACTATGCTGTGAGTTGCACTTGTGAGCAGTTCAGTGGAGTGGTGGCTGTCAAGTTTTTGAGTTTTTGAAAAATACTGAACTGTCTCCAGACATAATTTTAGAGTTGGTCTTAGTAATTTGAAATACACAATGTGCCCAGCACCATTTTCTCCCTCAGTGACTTTTTATGAGGGGACTTTTGACTTTCATTTCTCAATGTAAAACACACTAGTCCCCTAAACTAAGTTCAAAGGTGTCACACGAAAAGCAACATATACTGTTCATTTTTTAATAAATTGAGAGCTTCCCTGATTTTCTCAGTTGTCTCTAACACCCTGTGGATGGATTTCTACATGAAGGACAAATTCACAACCATCTGGCAACCAAAATATGAATTCCCTGAGTCGTTGGCGAATGATTGCCGGAGATTGATGGCGCTCACTGGGAAATCCATGGCTAAAGCCCCAATCACACAGGCCTAGAGACCAGTCAATGAGCCTCTGAGAACAACTCATCACTGGGAAAAAAAAAAAAACACGTGCTAGCTGAAGTGCAGAGGCACAACTTGTGTTTTAAAGCCAAACGTTCTCGTTTTCAAGTGTGTATTGCACTCTTTCTACCACTTGGCAAGATCTTAGCTAGTGTATTTTGCTATTTGCAGACAGGTTTGCATCTTCTATGCGCTCTACGGATGGCTGCGTGAATTTGCTCGTAACCAAAGCAATCATAAGGAGGTTTTTTTGTCACATCACCTTCTTTGCGACCAATTACGTCTAGAAGCCTCCAGGAACCACTGGACAACCACAGATTTTGTGGGGAACACACATTTTACCCCGCACATTTGCCGTATCACATTTAATGTATCAGATGACCTTTGAGGAATTAGGAACATGACTTTTAGCATGCAGATCATCTTGTACCTTTTGTGCCACTGCTGGAGAGTAATGTGACCACATAACGACTCCAACTTGAAAAACAAACAAGGCGACGCAAGCAGCAAATCTGCAGAAGCTCGCAGTTGCTCCTTTGACTGAAAAAACACTTGATAACTGGGTTAAGCTGTCTGCTTGCATGTGTGTGGGTGCACGTGTGATTTAGCAACTGTAGCAATACAATTACTGCAGAAAATTTAGCGCTTATTATCAAGTCTGTGCCAGGTGGAAGCATTCCTGTGGCTTGGGCGTATATTTTCCCTTAATTTAGCATGTTGGAGATTCTTGAGGAAAAAAAAAACCCAACTTGATTCTCTCTGCATGCAAGTTTGTGTGAACTCCTCAGTGACCTCTTAAATAAAAATGTCTCATGGGATGATTTAAAGGAGTACATAGATGTGTGTGTGTGTGTGTGTGTGTGTGTGTGTGTGCGCGCACAAGAGTAACATAGAGACAGACAGACAAAGACCTCATTAGGTCTAGGAGGTGTCCTGTCTAGACAGTGTGATGACAGGACACAGAACTTCTGTTTAATGTTTCCTCCTCCCTCTGCTTCCAATTCACCCAGCATGCACACATATCACCTGTGCTGCCTCGGGGAATGCACACACACTCGCACACACATAACAGGCTTTGTCGAGGGATATCTTTTCATATTATTTTAAAGTAAATGTGTGCCTTTGCGGCTTGTTATGCTAGTTGCTATGAAAGCTCTACGAAAGACAAGAAGAGCTCTGAATTGTTTTCGGGGAGCAGGGTAGTGTTTGTTTGAGACACATGCCTAAAATTAATGGTCCATGAAGACTTTAAATCACGGACTTCGTGGTGTTGCCACCGGCTGATTTATACTCAAAAATGAAGCCTTTCCTTTCATACTTTCATCCCGAAAGTATCGTTCTCTGTTTCTCTGTTTAGAGCTCGAGCCAAAAAAGCATCTTTAAAAAAAAATGAAAAAAAGTCACCATTCACAAAATCCTTCCCAGTGAAAGGGTTACTTTTATGTGTGTCTGTGTGTGCTCAGACTTGGCTTAACCCACAGCCTGTGATATAAATCAGGACTTAGCTCCAGCTCAAATAAATGGGATCTTGGATTCCAAGAAAAACTGAGAAAAGCTGATAAATGACGTTCACGGGACAGCTGGTTCTCCAGGAGCACAGCACAGCATCTTTAACCCTGCTTGTTATTTCAGAGATGGATCAGTTTGCATTCCAAAACACATAATTTAATGTGTGACAAGTCTTTCTGGATTATTTTCATGTTGGGTAGGCGGAAAAAATGTTTTCAAATATTTCAAATCAGGAGAACTGTATAAAGTTAATATAGTGAATAGACAATGACATTTGAAAAACTCAAGCCCTTCCCCAATATTACGTTTTCTTTCAGCTGTATGGGATTGATGGTGTGGTATTTAGTCTGGAAGCTCCCCAGCAGTAGATGTGTGAGTGTATGTGTCTGTTTGTGTGGTGGTGGTGGTGGTATGTGTAGCTTTGATGCTGGATCTCACTCTTCACATACAGATTAGATAAGCTGTGGCAGCAGCAGTAGCAGAGACTCAGAACGATATGGACACCTTTGGACCTTATCACCCGCTCCATCACAGACTGAAGGGACCAGGAAGACATAACACAGGTTAGGGGGAATGGAGAGAGGGCAGGAAAAGACAGACGAGCGGGGAATAAGGATTTTAGAGAATTCCTTTTCCATTTCTGGAGCACGTTTAGCTGAGTTTTGTTAGGCTGGGTCTGAAATACCACAGCAGCAAATTATTTACTACACTAAAATAGCATGTGATTTATTTATTTTTTGGTAGTACATCCAAATGCATGAGGTCCATGCTATTTTCAATGGAATATTATTGAGTATAAAAGCACTAAACACTAAAGCAGCATATTGCAACGCATTTATGACATTTATGGGAGCAGACCATGCATGTGAAGTAAATACAGAAATGTAGGTCAAAAAGCGGCAAGGTAAAGTTTATTAGACTGATTTTTAAAAAAAGAAAGAAAGAGGTCAGCTGATGACCCAAAGCATAACCTTAGGATGTCTCGGGTTATAGCGAATAATTTAGCAAATACATAAAGTTGAAGAGGTACAACATTCATCATGGTTAGGTGAGTCTGTTAGCTCCATGTTGAGGGCTTAACGGGAAGACTTGTGCTGTAACCCCAAGTTGCTCTCGTTATGTTAGAAAGCCCTTAGAAAGAAAGCACAGATTGGGAATGGATGAGTGTGAATGGATGTAATGAGGCAGTTGGTGTAAAGCGCTTTAAGTGCTCAGAGTAGATACAAGAACCAGTCCGTTTAGATCCAGCTGCGGGGAAGTGTGTGGTTTTGCAGAGTCAGTGTTAAATATTCAGATGTTCACTAAATTTGTGTTTATTCATGAAAATATTTCTGAGCCCTTTAACTCTGGACTCTGTGCTGTTTTAAAATCCCGTCTGCCACGCAGATCCTTCTATTTTGCTGTAAACCCACTCGAAGCTGAGACTGGGAAATAAATATTTACTTTATTGTTTTAGTTCCAAATGAATGTATGACCGCAGACTGTACAAAGAGAAAAAAAATTAAAATACTTACGTCAGGACTTTGTTTTCCAAGGGTCATCTCGGCCAAATTAGCCATTGCGCAATTTATTCGCGTTATTTCCAGCGGCGCTAACAAGAAGGTGCAGGCTCTTCTCACTTGTAGCTGCTGTGAGCGCTCTACTTGCTGTTTCAGACTCCATCGTCAGGGGTCGTGCCTCAACAGGACAACGTGTAAATATGTGACCCCTGCTTTAGCACATTTACTGACCCAAGCTTCCGCAGCGCAACTCTTCAAACCTCGTTATAAAAAGAATCATTTTAGAATGCCGGGTGTCCCGATCAGAAGTGTGAGATCGACCCCAGCAGTCTTATTTATTACATGTAGAAGTATAACGCAGAGTTTCCGTCAAGTCCTCACATGGAAAGTGTAAAATAACGAGCGCTCCACAAACCTGACAGCTCTAGTAAAACATACAAACTGTAAATAAAATCTGGAAATACGATGTTAGGTTGTGTTTGCAGCCTAAAAAGAGCTCCACCTCTGACTGAGAGCGCACAGAGTGGGCGGTTGAAGCGCTGAACACGTCTGCGTGCACGCATATTATGGACTGCAACCTGCTGATTCCTGTTAGACTCTGACACTCCGCCTGTGGGAGTAGGTGACTGTCGCTGAGAGCGCTTCGAACTTATTAAGGACCCAGTGCGTAGCTTTGGGAAAGCCATAAATCCAGGCGAGTAGATTTATCCGCTGTAAGTAACATGGCTTCTGTCAGAGGAGTTGTTCTTCTTCTGGTAAATGTGACATCAGACAGTGTCTGTTGACCAACTTACCGGAGCGCTCAGAATTAACTTTCTCATGGTGCACTTTATCCTGAAGGAGCCAAGCGCGCTACGGCGATCAGAAATGAAAGCTGGGCCGATACTATTATGCGCATTTTGCTTTGGGAAGTCTTTCAAATGGCTTGATACACGATTCTTTTTTTGCTTTTGATCTTTGGTTGCCACAGATCACAGCGCGCTCGGACGGACTTTGGTTACCATTACGCGCAATTTTACTTTCGGATAGGCGACTGAACCTACAAGCCAGCCACTCTTAGGACTCCAGAGAGCCACAGCGGGACAACACCATGACCATCCGCTGGCTTGCCTTGGTCGGATTGTGGTGGAGCGCTTATTACTGCATGTTCACAGTCGCGGGGAGTAATTATTCACTGGATGGAAATAACGAGGTTCAAGCAGGTTTTACCCACCGGCGGCTGAGGACGCACGAGAAGAGGGAGATGCAGAAGGAGATCCTATCCATCCTGGGGCTGCCGCACAGACCGAGACCGCATTTGTCAAACGGAAAGTATAACTCCGCACCGCTTTTCATGCTGGACTTATACAACACTATATCCAGCGAGGAGAAGAGCCAAGTGGAAAGCAGGCTGGAGCGATATCAAGCCATGCGGACGACTCAGAGCCCTCCCCTCGCCACATATCAAGAAACTGCCTTTCTAAATGATGCAGACATGGTGATGAGCTTCGTTAATTTAGGTAAGTTAGAAACAGATCAAAACTTTTTTATCTGTGATTTTTTTTCTCTGTGCGGGGTTGCTGATTGTGTTGGGTCTATTTTATTTGAGACCGAACAGGTGTTTTATACAAGCAAGTGAAAAAAGAGTAACTGGGCAGACCGGAGGATAATTAGAGATTATTATTCCAAAATAAATAAATAAAGAGTTATAACTTGGCTCTTTTTAGCTCATCTACTTTAAACTTTGGGCTTACAGCTCTCGCCACAGAGCGACACACAAAGTAGACACACAATTACGCACTTTTAGCGCCGGATAATGAACGAACCCATTGTGCAAACCGCAGGGAGAGCAAATAACAAACTCATCTACTGTGTGGTTTGAGGAAAAACTGACGAGGTAGGTTCGTATTGTTTCTGAGTAATTTATTGTTACACGTCCTCTCTCTCTCTCCGCGTAAATTCGCCCTCCTCAGCTCATTTATAGGACCAAAATTCTGTGGTCAAGTCTTTCTGTGCAATCTACGCAATGATTTATGTGTTCCTCGGAAAAATAAACCTCGTATCCTCAGCAAACCATCAACCACCACCGCTGGCGCATATATATATATATATATATATATATATATATATATATATATTCTTGCCGCTGACCTCCGTTATGGCGAGTTGCGGCTTT
>VUQR01004728.1:30156-49812 GCA_015108515.1 Hemichromis elongatus
GGGGGGATGACCTACTGGACTCCTCTGTAAATCTCTCACAAGGTAGTATATTGTGGAGTGACTGACCAGTATTGGTAAAGCTGCATTCCAGTGGAAAACAAATACAAGAGGTCATTGCTCACTCAATTAATGAGCGGTGACATATTGCTGAGCAAATACCCAAAGCCGCAGTGACGGTTATAATAGTCAGCAGGGGAAAATTTGCTATTCCTATCAGGTTTGATTTTTAGCGGTTAGGCTGTTTCCTGGTGGTTATGCCGAGTGAGAGGTGCACAGAAATGCCTTTGGTTTCATGGGTCGCCGAGCAGGGACAACAAATGTTGTTCCTGTGTCATCTGCATTTAACTGTGATGTGTCTGTGGCCGACAGACAGGCAGGTGCGGAGGTTTCTCTAAAGCTTGGCATAGCTCTGCAGGGCTTCTGTTTGTCTGCTGGGAGGCACCGAGGGGAAGGTCCCATAATAATCCTGGAAAACCCCGCCAGGGATTGTGAACCTTGTTTGACTTTTTCTAGAGCTCCAAATACCCTCTGATGCTTTGGAGGTGAGATGAAACCTGTCCTCGTAGCTACTTTTTCTTCTAAGGCTCAATTTACTCTTGTTTTCTAAAGATACAGTGCATCCAGATAAGATTCATTTACATTTAGTCACGGGCTGCTTTGTCGAGCAGACGGCAAATCTGATTTGTGTGGTTAGATTTTGGAGCACAGAGGATTATGTGTGTGTCTCAGGGGAAGATTTTTCACCGTCGGACTAAAGTGCAGTTGAAACCGCCTTGCAAAAATCTGCCCTTAATACTTCTAGTTTTTACTTACAGTTACATTTCACACGTTTTCACTCACCGACCCATTCTGCACAAGATGTAAATGAGAATAAGCAGGCTTAATAGTGCAGTCTGTTCATTCTAGTTGAAACGACAACTTATCTAGAAAACCCACAATCAAAGATGAGAGCTGGCCAAAACCAAGACGAGGGATGGGATCTAATCTTAAAATCTTAGGAATAAATGGATCCAATTTATACTTTGCTCAGGCTTCAGATCAATGCTTTATATGTAATGTGGAGAATGGCTTCTTTCATAGGGGCTATTTCGATGCACAGAGTGCTCACCGGTATAGTAGAACTTAGAAAAAAGTACAGATCGGGTCTGCATCTTGTAAAAAACACATGCAGCCTTTGGTAGACTGCATCTCTGACACTCTCTGGAGAAGGTTTGAAAACAAATAACAACAACAAAAACGTGACTTAGTTCCATCTTGATTTCATCTTGGTTGCATTCAAACTTGGCATTTTTCCCAGTGTCCAGAGAGCGAAACTGCACGTCTTTCCCTTGAAGCTCAAATGTAATGAAATAGTTTTATGTTTTCTCTTTCTTTATGTTGTCTATCATCGCTTCTACCCTCATTTTCTCTTTTTCCCTGTCCTTTCAGTCTCTGCACACCTCATTGCATGGCTATACCTGAGCTGTCACCAAGCAAACAGCTAAGCGTTCGACCTACCTCCCACACTTTAAAGGCAAACAAGGCAGAAAGCTTTAAGAAGTGGGATTTTTGGGAGATTAGCCGGGTTCAGACAGCCCTGGGCTTATTCTCAGATGAAGTGCCCTTATTAAATGCCTGTTTTCCTTGTCTTATGATGCCTGGCTGCGTTTCTCAGTGCCTAAGCCCAGGTAAGCCACTTCCTTTGCAACAGTACGTGTCCCAGAGCTCCAGCATGATCAAATAATTAGCTGGCTTCGATCAAAGAGTCAATTGTTTAAGGCAAGGACTGTAGCTTTGGAAAATTTTCACTAAATTGTCTTGAAACACTTCCTGCAAAGCCAAAGGGACCAGAACAGAGGACCACCCATCACTTTTCTTCAACTTTGAGAACCCCGTAAACAGTATTAGCCAGAAAGTTAAGCGAGGAATTCAAGATATGCTAGAGTGGAATAAAAGCTCTTTTCTGAAACATAAACTTGGCAGTGAAGGCCTTCCTTCAACGGTGAGAAAAATTACATAGTACAAACCTCTGTGTTTGTTTTCATCTGTTTACAGTATCAGATATTTCACTGCCGCAACAAATTCACTTGAACTTGCGATGATGTTCAAGAATGGCCCAAGATATACAAATAATTCTGCTTATTGAGTTTCAGGGTTTCAGCGCGCTTCCTTTTTCCTCATGTTTGGATTGAGTTGGTTGTTGAGCGCTCTGGCAAAACACACAGCTGCCTCAAGAAACAAACAGGGTTGATGGGGGAAACATGTCTGGTTAACGAGATTATGTCTTTTCCAGTCAGGCTTCATAAAAAAAAAAAAAGGCTGTCATAAAAAGATGGAGTGTTACAGGACAACTCTGTTGAATGTCCTCGGAGAACATTTGTGCACGTTACAGTGCTGATGAGTGCGTCTCTGTTGTGCTCGGTAAGAGGACACACACACACACACTCCTCCACCCCCTCGATGATATCGTTCCCTCTCACGGCATAACTCTCAGGCTTGAAAAGATGGCAGCTGAGATTTGGGTCTCCCTTACACCTCTTCCCATGTTCTTTTTTTCCCCTCTGCCTCCCATCCATTTTCATGGAGCATTCCACTTTGGAGCGATAGAGGCGTGGGATGACGGAGTGTGACGAGATAAGGAGGTGAGGTGCAGCGCACTCCCTGCTGGTAACGATCTATCGAAATGAGCCGATAACCCTGGCGGAACATCTGATTAGGACTCGCTGCTGCCATTTATCACCTCTGGGTGCAGGCACGGAGGAATTTGTTCTGTTTGCTCTGCTATGCCTAAAAGAAATTGACACCGAGCTCCGCTCACATCTCCAACATCTGCGATTCCTCTCATCGTCTATCTGTCTTTGCGTGTCACTTTTCAACTGTTTCGTGGTATCTCATAGGGTTTGCGGTGGGAGATGAGTGCTGTATTTAAAACCTCGGAGAGATAAGCCAGTCACTTTCGTTGCCTCCTGCCTTTTCTGTGTGCATTTTTGAACTCCAGCATCTCTCTCCCAAAGGGGGCTTTAAAACTGTCAGGCTTTGTGTCATGTTTAAGTGTTTACAAGGAGGAGATCATTAACCAAGAATCAGGGTTTTGTGCTTGTGTAAGGCTGAAATTTTTTGTCTAAAGAGTGCAAACATGAAAGAGAAGGACAAAAGAAAGAGGTGAAGATGCAAGAACACAATTCACTTTTTTTTTTAATTTATCCATTTCCCCGATTTCCCTAAGTTTTTAGCTACAAATAAAATAAAAGGAGAAAGGGGTGTCTTTAGAAGAAATTACATCCAAAGACTAAGACCACAGCTGCGCCTTCAGCTCAAAAATAATGTGTAATATTTAATTCTATCAAATTAGTCAATCATTCCTCCTTAAATCAGTTCCTCACCAATATAGTTCACATCTAAACATGCGCTTGTGTGTAGTAAGAACTGGCTGGTATGCTACAGACAGTTTTTTGTTTGTTTTTTTCCTGCTGAAATCCCAACTCAGCATGTCCTTTTGTGCCCGGTAATCTCCATCATTATCATAATGACGCCATCATTTGCCCCGCCAGAGAGACTCATTCTTGGAGTAGACTGGCCGACCGGAATGGCGTAAATGTGACGGTAAACGTTCGTGGTGTCACATTCTTGTGTGAATCCACCGAGATACAAGGATTTGTCTCCGGTCAATTAAAAAATGGGATCAAGGAAAGGAACAAAAAGGAGAAAGAGACACTCAGAGGATGCTTGCCTCCTAGGACCATTTTAAGGGTGCATAAATGCATTCATGTTTGCTCATTTATTACACAATAAATTGCTTTTCGGTGATATTTTAAAAATGAGGACAAAAAAAATGTCAGTGCAAGTGAAGGATGCCATCATTTGTTTGGAAAAAAATAAACATATCAGAGAGGAGGCAAAAACGATTAAGTGTGTCCAGTGAGACCTCGTACATTCTGACATTCTTAAAAAGGGAATTTAAAAATTCTCCTTTTAAAAATTTAACTTTACCAGCTTGACTGTGATGGGTGGTCTCTGTCCAACAAGTTATGGACCTAACGAGTCTTAGTGTTTGCACATGTGCATTTTGATGGATTTTTATCATTTTTAAAATTTAAGACTCACTGGCATCCTTTCCAGCCCCCCAACAGTTTAGTCCAGTCAAAAATATGTCAAAGGCCACTGAATGGACTTTATTTGAACATTCATAAATGCAAAAACAGACTATAAATAAATAAAACAAAAATAAATAATAGTTATAATTATTTTCTTCTTTTATCTTGATACTAATTTGTTCAGGCATTTAAAAAAATAGCACCAATATATGACACTACCTCCACCAGCAGGTTTTGCTGTTGGAGTGTAGGAAGCTGCGGTTTTCCATTAACACCAGTCTCTTTAAATCTTGTTCTTACAATGGATACGTTAACAAAACATTTAGCACATTTTAAGATATTTTTTGGTGTTTTGTCAATGCTCTAGGTTTTTTCTTTTGTGTATTTGTTTGTTTGTTTTAGTATAGAGTGCAGTACTTAAGCCGTCCTCCTTAAATGACAAACTGTTCCCACAAGCCTTTATATGTTTGTATTTATAGTGAGGAGCACCTAAATCCCTGTTTAAAATGTGATGTATGAGTGAATACGTTGTGCATCTGTTTGTGGGTGAACTTTAGAAACGTAAGGTCCCTCAACAACAATCATGAGTGTGTCGGGGCGGAGTCCATTCTTCAGGGTTAGGGTCAGGGGTCGCGACATGAATGTAGCCACGCAAGTCTTTACAAGTACACAAATGCGGCCTCACGCTTTCACTGTGAGTGTGTGCTCTGGTAAACGGAGACTATTTGAATGTACCCTTTAGACAACTCGAACTTCATCACACAACATGTCTTCATCACACACCGCTGCCCGGCGTCTGTTCCCAGGCTGGGTGTCTCTCTAAAGAGGACGTGCCTGAAACAACAACCGTGATTCCGCGGTGAGAAAAAGGCCCCATATGACCACCAGTGCTCTTGACCCTTCAGAGCAAGTAGCCTCCCCTTTCTGCAGCACCGCTGCTGACAAATTTACGAGCCCTAGGCTGACCCACGGGCTGACTTTCTAAACACGACACTGACAGGAAAACAGTCAGAGACAGGAGAGATGAATTGAGGCGCGGAGGAAGAGTGGGATGAGAAAAAAAGAGTGCAGAGGAGGAAGGTAAGCAATAAGTGCTCTGTATATGCTGTGCACAACATTTTTGTGTTAAATCTAAAATTTCTAAATCAAAGTGTCTCTGGAGAACATGAATGGCAAAGGTTGGTCAGGTGAGGATGAAAAAAAAGCAAAGAAAGGTGGGTTTAATCTACTTCTACAATCAGTTACACAAACGTTTTAGAAAAGAAAAAAGTAAAATGATGTGTTTAAATACTAAAAGCTCCAAATTTATAAGACATTACATATAAAAGTGTAACCAAAAAGATTAGGCCGGAGGTTTAAATCCTAAGTGAGGCTACTCATAGAAAAAATATATCCATTCCTCTTGCTGTGAGGCAGTTTGGATTAAAGGTTCTTATCACTAAGGATGTGCAAGGGAAACTCTGCCCAGTGCTTCCCCCTGTTCTGACACTTTCCACATATCTGAGCAGCCAGTCTCCTGGAGACCTTATCTCAATGTTTAAATGTCCAGCATAAATCCTTTTGGAAGAGGAAGTCTCCCATTTGTTTTTTTGTTTGTTTGTTTGCTTATTTGTTTTTTGGTTTTTTGCGGATAATATACTCAGAACTCCTTCATCCAGGTTACATGACGTGTGTTCAGCCCATGCCTTCCCCGTTATCTGTATTTCACATCCAAATGAAAGACAAACCAGCTGGATAGAGGCAGAATGTCTCAGCCCAGCGTTGTGGTAGAACGATTTCTCTAGGAACATGAAGGATGCAACTGCAGTAAATGTTGTATTCGTGCACCACTGTGAATTTATGAGATAATTTAAAGTGGCCGGCTAAAGCGCTGAAGCTGGTGTGATTGTTCACAGTCATTCAGATAGTCAGAGTCATTGTATCAAAGGACGATTACGCTTCGTCACTTCCTGTCTTATTTCACATATTCTCAACACTGTAGCATATTTGGTGTTTCTTCTCCTGCCCATACAAGTGGAGAGTGCAGAATTTCCCTCATTCTCGATACTTTTATTAAAAACAGCACCATGTTTCCTCCAAACTTGAGACAATAGCTATGTGTGAGGGTGACAGTCATACTACACAACTGTACTGTATAATAATACTAATAATACATTTTATTTGGGTTTTCAAAACAATCAAAACCACCTTGAGAATTAAGGGAAAAGTTTGCTAAAAAAATAGTATAAATTTTTAGTTAACTATATTTCTAAAATGTTACTAACATGTATTTGATTTCCTGTTTGAAGGAAAAACGCTTTCTCTCTCTCTTTGGATGTCAAAGAGTCCTGAAAACACCGAAACGTTAGAAGCAACTGTTCAGCACAATCTTTGCACACTTTTAGTACACGAAACCTCCCTCCATGTGGACTCATTTTTGGTGGTTTTCTAGTCTCTGTGTGCGTGCACATCCTGCTAAAGGATTTGCTTCTGAAATCATTTATTCCAACAGTGAGAAAACACGTGATTAGTATGTAATCTGTAATTAAAATTTAAAAAAAGAGCATAATCGAGTGTGCTAATTTCCCCCTTTAATCACTGTGGTGTTGATTATTCCTGTAACTTTTCCCTCTCTTGAGTTTGCATTTATGTATTTCTTTCTACAGCTGTTTGCAGTGACAGAAGCATTGATCACTCTCGTGTTTGTAGCAGTGTGTTGCAGATTTACACAGTTGCGAGTCTCGCTGAAATGCTAAAGGACTGTTTTGATGCGAGTTTCTGAAACGCTCTCTGCGAGCTCAGATAAAGTGGAGAAGGCCGGTGTGTTCTACACTTTCATTCTGCAACACTCTGCTGACACCGTTGACAGACGTATTATTAGAAACCTTGATTATTTTTTTACCGATTTTTCTCAAGGCCCACCTGCTTTTTGAATATCCAGGTATCCAGTTACCGTCGCTGTTTTTGGAGCCGTGCCTGTGTGTAAAACAAGCAGTAGGTCTTACTTGTAAGTCGGCCCGGGGGGGAGTATTGAAGCCGGCCCAGACTGATTTATCAGTAGTATCATGTGCTCTGCCTCTAAGCTGCTGAAATGCATTGTGGTCACCGTGGACCTTCCAAAGGGAATCGCACTGCGGTCCGACTGTCTTTATGACAGACAGAGTGGAGGGGAGAGAGTGAGAGAGAGAGGTGAGTAGGGAGCGACATAATGGAAGAGAAGATGTGTGGAGAGAAAGAAAAAAATGGAGGTGTCCACATGGAGTCCCAAACATCATCGCGGGGCGAGCTGGCCTTCTACCTTGTGGCTGTGGAATGCGAAGCCACCGATATTTTGCCTTCTCCTTTGGAAACAGCTGTGTTTGCCTTTTTCAAAGATATTTTTTCCTTATTTATCGGATCCCTGAGGAGGGATCCATCTCTCAGCTCTGACACCGGCTTCCTCCTCTAAATCTAGGACCAGAAACACACACACACATGCACATTTATATGCGCACACATTTACACGCATGCACACCTGCTGCCCAAAAGCAGATTTTAACGGCAGATCACTATAGCAGGCTTCTTCGCTGCCTGTGCTGCTGCACGTCTACAAAGGCACACACACAGACAAATATAGGCAGACACGTACAAGCAGGAACACACAGCAGCCTGAAGATGACAGCCGTGCAGACTACACGCAGTCTGTGCAATCAGACCTCAGAAAGCCAATAAAAGGGGGGACTCTTGACAGCCGCCTTCCCTTATAGACACAATCTAAATAAAATGGAGCCTGGTAATAATTCAAAGCCACTGAAATGGTTTGTTTTGCTGAAAATGGGCCCATCAAAAACCACAGGAGTTCGTCTCTGTTTATGGAATATTCACTTAGCACTGAGTGGTGGCCAATTTAATAACGCAGCTGAGAGGGTCTGTGGTCACAGGCCAAGAGGAGGACACTAGGTAGCCATCATCATTCATTTAAACCAAAGAGGAAGAGCCAAATCAAAAGAGGAGCCCAGCATCAAGGACAAAGAGAATTGCAAAAAAAAGGGAACAAGATCAGAGGTTTCTTTCGTTCTTTTTTCCTTTTTCTATTTTTTTTTAACGATCATACCCTCCGTTTGCTTGGGGTCGCTGATTTTCCCAATAAATATTGACTTTAATGGTGTCTTTGAAAACTATTACTGGTCCACCTGTCGTCCTCCGTTTGGGGATTTCATTTTGCAACCAGGCAACAGCCAGAGACATTTTTATTTTCGAAATTCGCTGATAGATTTGCAGCATTTTCGTATTTATTTAGGACGCAGTCGCGGACTTAGACAAAAGCCCTCTCTCCTGGCCAGTGAAATGTTTTCCTCATATCTAGTGACAACCAAAGGATAGGAAGTCCTTAAAATCAGACCAGCTTTAAATGGAGCATCTTTTCGGGTGCAGTGTACCGCAGGATAAATCATCCCAGTGTAGGATTGTTGCTGTTAGTCACATATGTCATAAAGTTGTTCATGTTAGTGATGTTTGGTTTGAGTTTGTTCTCATATTCGTCTCGAAATGAAATGACTTTATTAATCCGAAATAAAGGGAGAGAATCCTTGTTTTTGTCTGCAGTCGAAAGGCTTTTTTCTGTTATATTTTCCAAGGCATGACTTGCATGCATTACAGCTTACTGTTATAAACCTCACATTAAACATGGATGAACTGGTTTAAGTTAAGAACTGGTCAAAGTTTAAGCGACTTCAGTTTGTGCGTCCTGCTTCCTCCAGCGAGGCATCCGGCTCCTCCAGCCACAGTACCAAACCTTGTGTTTAGACCACTGATCACAGTTGAATTGAAGTGTAGGCCACTATTAGCCTGACCACAGGCTGTTGTGACAGCTGCTTTACTATAGAATTACATTTTTTATTAACATCCCATAAAGTGGGGGGAAATCGGTGGGGTTTATTTTCCAGCTCATTTCTGTCCTGATTTCATGGAATTTCCTTATGAATATGAAAAAGATGTTACACTGTCTTTTGCTGACAGCTCATTGGCCCGAATTGGTGTCCAGTGAGAAGAACACTTGTTTTTACAGACTTTAGGGGAAATCGTAACTGGCCATTAATTTTAGCAATTGTTTGTAGCCATTTCAAGTATTCAAATTGACACCAGTGCTGTTTCAAGATTATACATGTGGTTCTTAGGGGTCAATGTGTGTGCATGAACTCCCAAGGCTTCTTTGTTACACACGCACGCACGCACACACACACACACACACACACACACACACACACATTTGTCTTGTAAATCCTGTTTGGTCCCTTTCGCTTAGCTTTAAAAATGCCATATTTTTGGTCCAAGTATTTAATATCCATGAGCTTTAGCAAATTGCAGTTTTCCCTGGAATTTGCAAGCAGTCTTTTTTGAAATGTGGTGTATCTGATTATCTCTAAGCAATGCTTGCAAACCTCGCCTTGTTCTCATAAATTCAATCGTGATTCCAATCTGTAATACTTAGTGTAAGCTGAAATAATATCCAGATTTTTAAAAAGTGATTCTTAAAGTTTTTGACTGCAAAACTGTGATGTGAAACTTTCCAGATGTATAAATATGTGAGACTATAGCACTCTGGTAATCCATCAGCTCATCCAATTCAGGGTCCCAGAGCCTGAGGGCTAGCACATAGGCACAGACAACCATTTAAACCTATGGGCTACTTTTAGAGTCACCAATCAACCTAAGCCCACTTATCAAGGACGCAGAGAACAAGCAAACTCTACACAGAACCCAGGACCTTCCTGCTGGGATGCAACAGTGCTTTAGCCTTTATCACTTTGTGTTATTGTATGTTGTATTTGTTTTTATGAACTGGGATTCTTCAGAAACACCAGATAATCAGTGTTTAATGTCTTTTTGCCTGATTGTTATTTATCCAGCACATACTATTTTTCTAACTTGCTAAAAAATGTGTGCATGCATGGTATTTGTAGTGGAGATGTAGTTGTAGTACTAAGTTCTAATTGGTGTCAGGGTGACTTAACCACGATTTAGCTGTATCAACATCTTGCTACACTGAGCAGATGGCAATAGAAGTACAAGACAGGCCTTTTTTAAGAATGAGAGCAGTTTAAGGTACACAACACTTTTAGGGTAGGGGACGTGTGTAATGTTTCATTCAGATAATGCTGAAGAAGTGAGCTATTGTAAGTGAGCAGCCCACTGTGCTTAAACTGCATTGGGTTTTATTAAATTGGTGGCTTTATTTTAATAATTTGTTAGATAATACGAGCTATCACAACCTGTATCTAGTTAAAGGAATGCATGTTACACACTTTTGTAAACTTTAGTAAACACATCACGCAATAAAAAAGTCATATAACATTTAACTCTGTGTGGGAGCTCACATGTCTGAAGTAAAGTACTGTTAGTAAGCTGTTAGGTCCTAATTGGGGTGGTCTCAACTTTAGGGGAAATTTATTGTAAGTAATTTAGTTATAATGGTTTTGTGTCACTGTGACAGGCTGGTGAGCTTTTCAGGGTGGACCCCACTTCTTGAACTATGGGAGCTGGGATAGGCTCCAGGACTCTTTTGACCCTGAATTGGATAAGTGGAAGAGAATTGATTGATGGATGGATGATGGTTAATGGATTGATGGTTTTGTCTCTTTGACTCCTTTGATTTGGAAATATCAAGGGATATTGGATTCTGCAGGTCTGTAATAAAGCCAGAAGAAAGACTTCTGGAAACAGCTGGAAGCAATAAATTGACTTAAGCTAACATTTTGTGAAACCTCTGATTACAATCATTAGTTCCCTTAATCTGCCACAGACGCGGTCTTCATCACGTAATGTTGTATTTATAGATTGTTTATTTGTGATAGAGATGAAATTGTGGAAGACAATTAACAGGGGAAAAGAAAAGCATTTGGTGATTTTGGAGATGCTACCATGCACCTCCAGAGACTACACCGACACAAACAATATGTTTTGAACCCGGTAATGTTGCGTTGTTGATGGACTTTTTCAGACTTTGTCCTGTGTGCAGAAAAAACATCTGGTTAGGATTTTTTTAGAGTAACCAACCAAGACTTTTACAGAACAGTGTGCCATCAGCGTAACCCGTAAACTTATGCTGCTTTATGCTAGGCTACTTTGCAATCTAAGTTGCGTCTTATTGGTATTCTAACTTGTCTTGTGGCTAGCTATTGCCTTACATTCTTTACCCTACTATATATCACTTTACCTTGATAGTGGGCTATACTTTACTTTAAATTAACATACGTTAACTTGTGGAACCATAAAGTGCTGTTAAAAAAAACACCAAAGAGAAACACAGATAATAACATAACCTTGTGGTTTTAATGAACCCTACATCCGTGCTAGTGGGTTTGCATCTTAATCCTGACAAATTGTGCTTGAAGGAATGGAAGAAAATCTCCTACTGACACACAGGTATGACATATCCAGCTCCTGGAGGCCATCTGAAGTCTCCACAGAGAGCTGAGTTTCGAGACTGCTACCACTCAGCTGTCAGTACATTGATGGAAAATACTGATATTGCTCAGTCCAACGGCCCATACCTTGGATATCTATCTGTTAGCAAAGCCTCAGCAGAGGAGCAATTACAGCAAATTATCCTTCTACCCTCAGGGTTAGGCACACACCCACACACACATGCAAACCCACACGTATTGCATCTGAAAATCTCAAAACGACAAAAGATAGATGTGTATCCAGTCTTCATTTTATCATCTTGTATGGAATGCAGCACAGTGGTGATGGAGCTTTGGGATAGTGGGAACAGAAATCAGATACTCGGTGAATAAGTGTGACTTTGTGTGTGTGTATGTGTTTGTACGTGTCCTGGGACGGTATGCCTGACATTACGTGTCATGGTTTTGGATGGGTCTTTAGAAAAACCCAAATGGTTTTTCAAGGATTATGTGGAAGATGATGGCTGTAGAAAAATGTGATTATATGGTTCAAATGGGGCCTTTGTTCCTGGGGATGTCTATCCAGTGAGATCATTATGTACTGTAACCTGTGGGAGGTAATGCAAGAGGAGAAGGCTTGATATCAAGGCCACTGATGAATGTGTGCCTGTGTATATGCAATAGCTTGCTCTTTCTGGAAGTGCTGTATTACTTCCACAGTGTGTTCTTTGCCATTCTAAATCAGTGGATGCGTCCTACCATTTTTGATGTTCGATGCCACCTGCTTCTGTACACACACTCCTGTGTTGTAGCATTGTTTATAGCAGTTAATGTTTTCACTTTGACCAGTATCTGAGAACTAGTCTGTTAGTGACCAGTAGAGACTGTGCAGATCATAGGCAATGTAAAATATGTCTGTATCTATTTTGATGTCCTGTTTTAAAGTATCGGGAGGAGTATTTCCATCATCTCCATGTTGGATCTAACTGTGAAACAGCACGTTCATTGGCTAACCTCTTGTCAGTCTCAAGGCTTTAGCTAATGAGAATATCCTGAAATGACCATAATTTACAAAAATATACTCAGTATTTTACTCAGTTTGACCCAAATGAGTGACTAAGCCAATAAACCTATCGGAAAAGTGTTTGTAGAGAGATTAAGTCAGGGTGTTGTTTTCCCCAAGACCAGTGGTCCCCAACCATTTCTGCGCCATGGACTGGTTTAATTTCAGACAATATTTTCACAGACCGGCCTTTAAGGTGTCGCGGATAAATGCAACAAAATAAAATGATAAGAGAGACAAGACAAAACAAAAACTGTGGTATTTTGTAAATATAATAATAAACATGAATTTACTGTGTAATTGTGTAACTTTATTAGCTGCGTCCTCCTGAAATGCGCCAGCCACATTGAGAGTAACATCCTCCTCTCTGCCCCTTAATGCTCTCTGGTCACTATGGTAACACATTTCTTTCAAAATAAGACACACAACTACAATACGGGAAAAGACCCAGGGAAACCGAGATAACAATGAAAATCCTGAAAACCATAAATTTCACACCCGAGCATCAACTCTCGTAGCCCAGTAAGAAACGCTGCCCTAGACTTCCATAGGACCGCACGTCTTTTTGCAACCAAAAGTATCGCCCCCTGGTGGCTATTAAAAAGAATGTGGGTTTTTGGCACTTTGTAGACCTGGAAGCTTCATCTATGATAAAAAAGTGTGTTGAGGTGACTAGTGCTGTGATTTGATACTATATAAATAAAATTACATTAAATCTATCTTTTGTGCTGTATATGGTGCAGACCAGAAATCAGGACTAGTTCATCTATAGCTGTACATAGACTGTATGTTTAATAATTATTTCATCAAAAGACGTAAAGACTTCTTTGTCTGTTAAAATATTTGCCCAAACAACAAACCATTTTATTTTATTTAAAAATTATCCAAAAGGTACCAACACACCAAACACCAAATGCAATCAAGAAATCCACTTCAGTGATTTAAATATGCTGACAGTGAAGCCCACCATAACTTTTCAAACTTTTAGCCCTAACTTTTACTCTCTACCCACTAAAAGTCTACTAGAAGAAGGCCTCGAAAGCTCTTTTCTGAGCTGAGCAGTTTCTGTGATACTTCAGGACGGCTTAAGGAACAAAATGACTTGGTTTGCATTAGAAGGTGCATTAGAAGTAAGGAGTGGCCTCTGTGTACTATCTGTCTGCTACCATTAATATTCTAATGGTCGTCAAATTACGTCTTTATTGATGTATACTCAGGTGTCAAAACTCACTATTGAGGGTGCAGAGGAGGTTGTCAAATATCGTCTTTAACTGGAAAAGAGTTACACTTCAAATTCTTGAAGTTCAATTTAATTAATTTTTTTTATACAACACTAAATCACAACAACAGTTTCCTCAAGGTGCTTTATATTGTAAGGTAGACCCTACAATAATACATACAGAGAAAACCCAACAATCATATGACTCCCCTATGAGCAAGCACTTTGGTGAAAGTGGGAAGGAAAATCTCTAAAGTTCTGTTTGGTATTTTTTTCTTCCTATAATCCCGCCTCAAATATATCTTAAGAGGTGTAAATTCTTACTCTAACCTATATGCCTGGGCCACTCCAGCACTAAATGCATGCCTTGGCTGTCTTCAACCATCTGTCAGCAACACTTAACAGTAATCAGTAAAGACTAATGTGCGAAAATCACTTTACTGATTTCTGCTGGACACACAGGGTAGAGCTGTTGGCTGCTGTTCTCTGTTTGTTAATGGGGCTTGACTGTCTGCAAATGGGCTGGACTCACTGCCTCATACCCTCGCTATGGATGAATGCTCCTGCCTGGCCCTGAATTCGCGCACTGTTGACTTCAGCCACTGCGTGGGTGGGGGGGTGGGGTTGTGTAACTGATATTACATGTTACTGTTGTTACTGCAACACATTAATGCTGCTTCAAGGTTGTTCCAACTGACCAGTGGTGTTTTTTGTGATGTCATAGCATTGCTGTTTGGTGCAGACGACTGGAAAAATACTAAAGTTAGAAGTGCTCACAGAAGGGTCCAAGTATTGGTGAGCCTGTGGTGAATGAACGGTCGAAACACAAGGTTTTTACCCAGAAGAGTGGGGTTCTTGTCCCTTGTCAAACCTAAAGCAAATGTCGAGTTCTTATTTTCAGACTTGGTGGACTTATTGTTGTTTTTTGAATTTTTATTTTTTGTTTGGTTTCAACCACAGGTTTGGTCAGGTTTTTTGGAAAAGGTCGAGGTTTGGGTTAAAATAGACCCTTTCACAGCTTTGACCACGTGTTAGAAAAGCCTTCTGGCAGAAAGCGCTTAAGGCAGTTTTGTCCAAGTGCAGCCTCTCTCCCCAAGTGGAAAAGCTATTGATGTCACAACAACATAATTGGCCAGCTCCAATTAAATTCTAAGACCTCTTATCATAACCTTGTCTCTGTGTGTGAGAGCCATTTTTAAAGGTCTAGATGTTGTGCTTACATGCATTAGATATAAACTGGTGCTCTTGCCAGTGGCCCTTGGCTGGTCCTGTGGCGCTCAGCATGCCGGCTTTGATGCAGGGTCAGAGGGGAAGATCAGATCACAGGATGAGTTTCCAAAGACATATACACATACCCTTGCTCAAAGCTGATGATGATGACTCCCAGTGGACCCCTTCATCCATACCGCAACCCCAAGAGCTGCGCTGCCAGCTGCCCGACTACAAAGAGCCAAACCACTCAGCAGAATGCAAAAACAGCTCCTGGTGGCAGCCAAGCATAATGGTAACACCTCAGGCCACTCATGCTGCTTCAGTGTGTGTAAATGTCCTGAAAGCTGCCAGTATTCTTCTGCTTTACCAAAGTCAACAGATGTCTCAATGTTTTATCTTTCCTCACTGCACCGGTGCCAAAGGTTAAAGGGTTTGAGGCATAAAATCTGGCTTCAGCCTCTTCAAAAAGACTGGTGTTTACAGCATAAAGATTTCCACTTAATGAAATGTTTTCTTTCTAAATGAAATAGTGGCAATCGCCGAGAAGAAACGTTTCCCGAAAAGTCAATCTGACAGGCCAAAGCTTTAATTAGATGAAAGCTGGGAGAAATTAATGATAAATAGAGGGCATGGACATATCTGATGTGTCCTCAGAAACCATCAAGTCTGAGAGAAAAACCAGACAGATTATGGGCTGTAATTACATAAACACAGATGGATTCTTCTCATGCCTTGCACATCCAGATCATTTTTTTATTGGTTTAGTCATGCGCAGTCTTTAACAATGTTGACAGGTTCTTGGTGTGCAAAAATTTAAATGGTCATTTTAAAGGTTGTTTGTGAAAATGTCCACACTTTTTAATCCTCCTTATCCACTTTATCTCTACTTCAGTCTCTATTTCACTAAGAATACTTTGTAGCTAATAGAAAATAGTAGATTAAAAAGGCTTTTTTGTTTATTTTTAATGTGCATTTACTCTAGTTTTGTAATGTTTTAGTCACACTTCTGGATGTTTGTGTCCAGCTTAGTTTAACAAGGTCTGTGGTTCCTTTCTTTAATGGGGAAGGTAAGCATTGTCTGGTACCTGACACACAACAACCAAATGGCAGCATTGGTTATTTCCTGATGTGATGAAGAATCAAAGTAACTTGTTGGTTTATTTACACATGCGCATTATGGAACGGGCTTTCATGAAAACATAAAGATATACATATATATATGCAAGCAGCAGAAAAGAAACACTTATAGGTCTGCTATACGCAGCAGCTGATGTTAGCTAAACTAAGAAATGGAGGAAAATCGGACGTGTCATTAGTCTGTGTAAGGCCCTGTGTGGCTGTTGCTCACAAAAAATGAAGCTGTCTTGCATGAATGGAGCTGTGACAGAAAACATCATAGGACTGAGGTGAAATCGCTTGCACAAAGGGTCTCAAATGTTTGAAAATGTGAGGATAAGAAAAAGAAATGTTTAAATTGGCACAACGAGCCAAATTTCTCTGCCTGTCATCAACATGGGAAAATCTCAGTGAGAGACTTAATAAAGGATCCCTAAAGACTAGATTATCTGGGTCACAGGTGCTCTGCTCTCAGTAATATTGTAGGACGAGTTTGCATGCAAGACTACAACATGGAAAAACTGAAGAAGCAGTTTTGATTCAGAAAGTCTTCCTTAAATATTGTGAATACAAACTGCTTACGTGCTCAATAACTTTGAGGATAATATCTGTCAGTAGAGAGAGAAGGTGATGGTTGTCTTGCTCAGCGGTTGGGGGACGTGTAAAAGGATGTTGAAGACATGTGATGGAGGCGGCCGTCAACCAGCTGTCCCTAGGCAGCATTTAGAGTGTGTCTGCTGACCACAAACTGGACAGCCCCTATTTTAGCTTCCTTATGTTGTAGAACACTGCAGTTCTTCAGCCAGTGTTTATTACTGTAAATTAGGCATGTATCGTTATCTCAGACAAATATCGGTACTGCACCTGCTGGTATCGGTCCATTTTGGCACATATAAGCACATACGATGGTAATCACCCATTATTGCTGGCTGATATTTATCTGTTGTCTCACTTCCATTTTGCACAAGGTGCACAAATGTTCAAAAAATTAGCTGAAAGGCTCAAAAACAGAGTTGATGCATAAGAGTTGGTGCATCCATGGTACGAGTCCCATTTCTTTTAGTTCTTCATTTGCTGTCATCCCTCTACTCATACAGTGGATTTCCTCCTCCTTGTTTATACTTTCTTCTCCTGCTGCTCTCCCTCACTCCTCCAAATATGGTGTAACCCCACAAATGATCACTTTCTTGGCAGATGAATCTTTATTGTTTTTTTTTTAAAATCTTCGTGATCATCAGTCATTGTCAGAGTCAGATTTTATTTTCATTTATTTGCCTGTCTCCCTCCACGATCAGCATCTGGCTCAAACTTTCTCTTGCTAGTCTTTCTTTGTACACCTTTTCCTCCTCTTCTTCCTTCGCTTCCTAAAAGGATGCACACCTTGGTTTATAAAAGGTCAGTCTGTTGGGATAAGGAGTCAGCCTCACGTGAATGCTAGTCTTCTTCAGTCTGTTTTTTCAAGGGATGAACTTTTGCTTTCCAAATTTGACTTAGAAGCCCGATTTAACAGCTGTTAATCTGAGTTTTTATGCAATTTGGAGACAAATTATGTAATACAAGGGCCCTTATGTAAGAAAACATTTCTGATGTAACTTGATTTATTAGCCATTTCAGACCAGACATAGTCACAAAGCCATTACATAACAATTTATTCAATATATGCTGATAATAGTTTTCAAGTTTAGACTATGTTTATGGACCACACGGCTGCTTGTGGAATTAGAGGATACCCAGAATCGTGAAGTTGTGGTGCTGTGTGTGTTTATGTGTGTGGGTTGCTGTAATACATACAGCAGTAGGAGCTGGAGAGCAGCGCCAGATATTGCGCAGGTGGAAATGAGAGAACAGCTCCCGCCAGAGTGTCCAAGTGAATCTGCAAATCGTCCATCTCACTCTCGTCCTGTCACCGACTGTCTCTCTCACTTCTTTTCTCATATCACCCCAGACTGTCTCTTTCCTCTTCTGTGCCTTATCTTTGTCCCTTTGGTCTCTACATATTCCTCTCTCCGACAGCTAACTCTATCTCTCCCCATTCTCACATAATCTTATCGATGTCTCTCTCCCTGTCATCGCGTCCTCGTGTCATTCTAGATTACTTTTTCCGTTCACCGTATCCATATGCGATCACAAACGTTTCTTCATTAAAATCATCTTAAATCCACTCGCCTCTCTTTTAGAGCCTCTTCCTGTTTCTTTTGCTTGTTTTCTCAGTTTCTCGGCCTTCTTTCATTTTCTCTCAAACATTAATTGTTAATCTTTTTCTGCCGATCAGTCATCCTTTATTCCTCTCTTCTCCCCTTGCTCACTTTTACTGCTATTTTTGCACTTCTCGTAAACAGATAAAATTCCTTGCAGTGTTTTGGTGAATCATCGGAGAAATTCCCCAGGATTGTCGGGCTTTCTGGTTAACCTTAACTTCCTCTGTGTAAGAATGAAAGAGAAAAGGTATTAACTTAGACACTTTATGTTTGTGTTCATTTTCTCAAGAACTGGTGATAAGCGATGGTATGAAAACACAGCGAGGTCACACACCCATGCCGATTAACCTATGAATATTGTAATTATACCTCTTTTCCCATCTTTAGAACCGCTTTGAATAAATTCCTCTGTGAATCACCCAAATCCAAATCCCTTTTCCTTTCTGTGTGTTCCTGTCTCAAAGCCCGTCACGGTGGATTAGCACAAAGGTTATGCTGCTTGTGTGAAGGCTTCCCTTTGATTTTAGATGCGAAAGCTCAGTGGATTTCAATTGAATTTCAAGCTGAGAAGGTGGAGAAGCAGCTGGAATGCTACTTAGCTGCTAACGCTGTGGCTCCCAGGCTGCTTTGCAAAGGGCTGCGCTGAGACGTGAGGCTGAAGCGGTCTCCATATTTCATGCCTTTAATTGCTTGTCTTCATCTAGATGCTCCTTAAAGTAAGTCCCCTCTCTGAAATTAGCAATATGATTGATTTGAGCAGGCTCATTATGAGGCTGAGAGATCTGAGCGAGCTGACGAGCGCCTCGAGATTTTGTTTGGAAGTGATGAAAATAAATGTGAAAACTGTGAATTTCATCAGAGCCTTCTGGAAATGGTTCATATGGGGTTTTTTCCACCTTAGCAAAAACGTGTTTTTCTTTGCCTGGAATGATCGAGACTTCTCCTGTGTGATCGTAGTAAATTTTGTAAGAGTTTCCAGGAAACACAAAGAAGTGGACAAGCAGGACACTGCTTGGTATTGCCATAGACTGTATGTAAAAGATGGAAGTAGCCATCTGATCTGAAAGGTAAAGCCAAGCAGGCAGCTGTGCTAAATTTCAAACACCTCTGGAGAGTGCGAGGTCTGTGTGGTTGGTCTCAAGTGAGAATTATGTTCATTCTGTAAGCAACTGCCCCAGTTAGCTTCAATTCAATTCAATTCAATTCAATTTTATTTATATAGCGCCAGATCACAACAACAGTCGCCTCAAGGCACTTAGTACATACAGAGAAAACCCAACAATCATATGACCCCCTATGAGCAAGCACTTTGGCGACGATGGGAAGGAAAAACTCCCTTTTAACAGGAAGAAACCTCCGGCAGAACCAGGCTCAGGGAGGGGCGGCCATCTGCTGCGACCGGTTGGGGTGA
>VUQR01004730.1:4065-44712 GCA_015108515.1 Hemichromis elongatus
AGGAGGGTGGACAGAGAGAAAGACAGAAAAAAGACTGAATTGATGTCTCAGCAAATGTGAATTAAGTGGAAATGAGCTTTTGCTCGTTACATAATAAAAGCCACAGGACATGAAAGTGACTCAGTATAACGCCTTTCTTTGTTCTCGTACGTCTGGGTATGAATTCTTTTCATTTTGCATTGTTGTACATACACCAGCAGAACAAGCCTCAGTTCTTTTGCCAGTAAAGCTGCACGGAATTTATATCAGAGAGGACTGAGGGAAACGCAACACAGAGGAGGTGATAATGGGAGAGGATGGGGCATTACCAGACAGAATATTAGTGAGAAATAATTTGTGCATGCATGAACCCTATTGTGTGGAGATGTCAGAAGGAAACACCACAAAAAAAAAGCATTGAGAGTGCGGAGACCACATAAACAACCGTGGTACTTACATATGCAAAGAAACAAGACTTTAGAAGAAATTCATGACCTCAGCTGGTGAACTTTTTTTTTTCTTATCTCCCATTTATGGTTTAAAATCTCCATAATGTAAACTTCCAAATTCAAAATTAATAAAAAAGGCACCTCCATCATGTAGACCAGTTTGAATTTGAGGCTTTTTTTAGATCTTTCTACAAGACAGAAAATTTTGCTTCTTTGTGGTGAAGTTTACACCCTTCTTTTTTACGATTTAAGGCTAAAGTAAAGGATGGATTTACACATGCATGTGATGGTTAAGGGAGGTTAGTGAAAGGAAATGCTCTTTTTCAGTTTAAAAAGTCCTCACAAGTGCATAAAACACAAGTGCTTGTGCGCATGTGCCTGTGTGCCAGAGGAGATCGGAAGCAGAGGCTGACATTCACAACAACTTTCAACCTTTAGACAGTAATTAGGACAGACATGTGTATAATGTCGTGCACCCATGATTTTATGCTTACTGCCCTGGCTGGAGCATGTCATAAGTTTACTATTAGAGCTGATGTGCCTTTAGGGGAGCTATTAGGACAGTTTAGATGACTGCCTTGTTTAAAGTGTGCCTAATGTAGGCGGAGACAACATGATTTATGATGAATCTCGATGGCAGTTAGAGTTAAGGAACAGGTTGGACACCTGGCAGTAATTTTCATCAATTTGCTTTGCCCTGCACGCCACAGCAGTCCTGCGCAGCATGTTTGTCTATGTGTGAAAGTTTGTTCTCTGATTTACTGTGCCGGTGTCCCGGTGTGCTAGGTGGCAGCGGTGCTGGCCTCCAAGACGGAGCGGGCTGTACCTCTGCCCTGCGACTCTGGCCTGTACACCAGGAATGGAGAATGCTGCATTCAGTGTCCACCTGGAGAGGGGATGGTGAAGAAATGCGGCGTCACTCAGACCGTCTGCGCTCAGTGTTTGGACAGTGAGTATTGTATTACTGTTGTTATTATTGTGCATTCAATTAAAAATCAATTGAGTAATCAAATCCAAGTTACAAAGTAACTTTGTATGATATTGGTTAATATATCATTATATATCCTAGAATAGAAGTGTGGAGAGTGAGGATTCAAATCCACTAATTAGCAGTTTGTTAACATTTACAGCTTTCAACTTGATTAAATACTCTGCAAGCTCTCTACCAATGGCTTGCTATTATTTATAGCTGCAAAACACACAAGAGCCAAGGGGATTTTTTTTCTTCTCATTTACACAAGCCAAAAGCGATTTTTCCCAACTATAAAAATAGATTCTTTTTTCTTTACCACTAGGAAAACATTTTTTTTTTTTTTTTACTGATCAATACACAACAATGCATACAACAAGCAAGTTTGAAAGTGTTGTATTAAAAGATAACACTTTTGAAACACTTTGCGGTATTTGCAGAACTTTGTGTTGCCTTTCCCATTTGTGGCTCTGAAACGTTCCGCTTAAACAAAGCTTAACAACAATGAGTCCTACCACAACCAAAATACAACCACAAACCATGCAAAGAGTTTTCATATAAGTGCAAAGTGGTTCTATAGCAGGTCCAACATGTTTGGTTTTTATTACGTGCATTTGAGCAAAAAACTCTTGAATTTTTGAATTATAGAACATTAGGATGCAAAAAACTTGACTCTACTTGTTGAAAGCCGAATGTAAGAGGATTAAAATAAATCCACATATACACGTATAAACTCACGCACAGCTGCAACACTGCATGTGATTACCAACAGAGACACATCTGATTAACACAAACTTTTAACAATTACATCATCTTTATTTACACATGCCATTCATACTTGAGGGTTTCAAAATACAAACTCAAAACAAAGATTTGCAAAGCCAAAATACTGTTATTGACCAATTTGTATAAACTGTATAATCAGTCTCTATCAAGTTACTCAAAAAATAATGCAGGAATTTATCAGTTTGATGCCTGTAAGTGGGTCCAAATGTGTTCATTTAAAGCTCGGCTGAGGCTGTAAACCATTAGGGACTTGTTCTATGCTTCCCCAGAGTTGGGAAAGGTTCCAACTTCACAACAACACAAAGAAGAAAATAAGAGTTTTGCATTTTGTCGTAGCAGCCTCTTGTTGTGTAGCTCTGTCAGCATGCAAAGTAAAGGTCTCGAGTGTCACAAAAAGCTGCAGAACCGTTCAAAACTGACTTGTGGCGTGAATCCATTATGGAAACATGTGCTGAAAAATCCTTTCATTAACAAGAAGTGCTGAGTAAAAGTCTTTTTACATCAAAATCTTCCCATGTGCTAAACAGAACCCCGAAAATATCAACTGGATGCCATTATGAGGGAGATGATTAAATTGTGGAGGAATGATTGCGGACTGGCAGGAATACTTTTTATCCATGGAGAATTCAAGTCTTGGACTTGTGACTTTGTTTGCATAACAAAATGCAAATCTCTGAGCCACATTATGTTATTAAGCATCTCAAGTCAGGCTAATTTCAATACTTTGAAGTTTGTTTTTTTTTGCCTTGGGTATCTCAAGAGCTGCAGTTGTTGGTGCAAGAACAGGGAGCCAGTTTTCTACATGTAGAGCAAAACAGTGCCACAGGCTGGAAAAAATGGGTAAGATAGAATGAGTCAATTTCATATAAAACCTACTGTGTCAAAGCAAAGGAAGAGGGATGAGTTTGAGCAAAGGTAAAAGTGAAATTCTTATTATTTTCCATCAGCGCTGCTGAAAATCCACATTAAGAATAAATATTATAAATATTAGTTAACATCAAAAAACGCATTTGATAAGCTGGAATGACTAATTGGTTAAGTGGTGTCTGGAGTCTGCGGAGAAGCGCGTTGCTATTTCATGGGCGTCTGGACTTTATCAGTGCTTTGACGTCACGAGGACTTCGTCTTGCATACCATATTCCTTTTAATACTGCTACAGCAAACAGTGGCAGATGATGTGTAGATGCTAAACCACAGCTCCACTTTCCTATAATGTGGGCTGGCTCTCTTCACTGTATTTCTGAATAGACGTTTCTTCTTCCTCCCCCTCATCCCCAACTCCTCTACACTAGCAAATCTCACCAATTCTTGTCGTGTCTCCCTTCATCTCCTGTTCTCACTTTTCTCAGCCAGCATGCCGCCCCCCTCCCCCTTCCTGTTGCTATGACTCATCGTCTGTATTAGCGGATAAAATGGTATTAGAGAGCCAGGCACCAAAGGCCACGATCTGCTCATTTATCATGCATACTGTTACATCAGTGCATCTTTACCAATTTGATCCAGCTAATTAAACCATATTGAAAAGCCTATTGTGCCTCTAACAGCGAACAATTATCTTGCTTTGCAGTACAGGAACAGTATTCACTACTGATAAACACTCAACAATTAAGCTCAAATACCCAGGAGGTTAAATTCAATTTCCGGCGCAAATGCATTTTTAGACTTTTCTGCATTGTTTTTGTTTCAGCAATTTAAATATTAATGCACCTGAAAACCCACAGGAGCACGGTCGCTAAAATAAGGCTGAGTGGCGTTTATATACAAGCAAAGGTTAGAGGCTAAAACGGTGACCTTACCCGAAAAACGAATGCTATAAATACATTTTCTAAAGTGCAGATATGAATAATTGAGGAGTAAAATCCAACACATCCATTTCCTGTTTCACGGTAAATAAGGGCGAATCTGTATTCACCTTGACCTCCTTTAAAATCCCACTTCCTGTATCCCACTTCCACTCCTCCACCTACCGATGGTCTCCCCGGTCCCAGCTTGGGACGAGTGCCAGCATCAGCAGCAATAAAATATTTATCAGTCTCCTTCACTTTCACTGCTGTCATGGGAGATAAGACAACCAGACTTGCCTCACTTAGTGAACCATTCAAAGGTGCTTGAATGCAATATGTGGGGCAAAACCCCAGGAGTCAATGTGGAAGAGTCCTACTGGCCAACTGGACTGGGACGCACTGGAAATTAAAGGAAGAAGGAAAGTAGAATCATGGCATGTCTGGGAATGGCTTAAGCAGAGCATCAAGTTGCTTCTAACTTTGGATAAAGAAAGTTTAAATAGAGATTTTCTCCTGGCAGGTCTTCTCTGGTGGTATCTGGCGGTATAAAAAAAGGGATATTAGTACGAGAGCAAACATTTTGATTGCTAAATTATATTTTGCCAAATTTGGTCTTCCTTGGACTAGCTTTGGTTAATAATAGTCCCTCCAGATTTGAAACACCTGTTTCAAATCTGGAGGGAAGCAAAGTGGTCCAATGAAGCAGGGTGATAATTACAGACAGAAATGATTTGTGTTCAAAAAGCCAAATAAAGCCGTCACGCAACTTTCCAAATGTTGATAATTTATCCTGAGTCAGCAGAGGGTCAGGGTTCCTGGCTTTCTGTGCAGGGTAGGAAATGTCCAGCATTGCTCAAGCTCACACCTAAAGTGCTGATTGTGAACATCATCAAATAGCTTCAAGGCCATCGAGAACTACATTATTGATGCCAGTAATGGGACCGAAACACATTAGCATTAGAAAAGGGGGGTGGTCCTCCTGGGCTGAAGTGGCACAATTTAAGTGCATCGCGCCCCCGTTCACGACCGCATCTCCCTTTACCCACAACCACCGTTATAGCCAAACACGATGACACTAAACGCCGATCTGTGCTCATCAGAGCTCAGCTGGGGACAATTAGAAAGAAGGCCATATTTTATTAAAGAATGCACTCTCACCTGATGGCCTTAAAATTTCTTCCTTTCTTCTTTCCACATGAAAGCACTGACGCATACACCGCAGACACACGCCCACACACATCTCTTCTGACAGTTCCTGCTGAACACTCGCTGCATATGGTCACATTTAGGCATGTTTACGCACAAGAACTGCAAGGGGGACTCATGCATGCGAGTTAGAATTAGCGAGGAAGCCTGCTCGCAGCGGGATAATTGAAATGAATGAGGAGGGGAGGTTTACTGGTCGAGCCTGACTGAAACCAAAACAAAGGTTCCAACCTCACAAATTCAAATGATTATTTACTTTGGAGGTCTGGTGTTTGTCTGTGTCTGGATCATTCAGTTAGTGTCACTCTCATCTATCACTTCTGCCTGCACACGGTGCAAGAGCAAAGGGTGATGACAGACTCACCCTTAAAGGATTTGATGGTGTCTGTCTAAGAAGGAAGCTCAACACACTTACATCCCTTCTTGCCTCATTTCCCGTGACCCTTTCTCCTTCTACTTGAACACCAGCCATTCCTCAACACTAAAATGTGCTATTTTTCAGGGGGGTTTGGTTTGGGACCACCCTCACAGACTGCTTATAGGTGTGCTGCGTCAAACAATCTAGAGAATCATTCGAGCGAATCGAGCGGCTGCTCGCGCATAGCTTGTTGATCCATCTACCTGTGTCTATATCATTACTTCCATCTGCTCCGCTCAGTCTGCTTGTATAATGTGACAGGTCTCATAGTCGGCCTCTTAGCAGCGCTGCTGTTTACAAGGTGTTTAGAGCTTCAATTGGTGCCAGTGTTTACTTGCCAGAGCCGCTTACAACGTAAAAGCAAGCGCTGGGACATTGCTGCAGGCTTTTTCACACTGACAATATGTTGTTTCTCAACACGACACCCGCTTAGCAATTCTTGTGAAAAACACATATTCTGAAGCATATGGATATGCAGATAAGAGCTCTACGAGTCCCAGACATCCACACGGGCATGTGGCTTTATTTATAGTTCCGCCATTCCCAATGATTTATTTCACTTCAAGACAAACAGCACGGAGCCGCCGAGGAGATTTTGAAGAGTGTAAACTTGCTACATGCTTCATTTTGTGAAATCAATAGTAAAACGAGCAGTGTCTGGTGTTAATTAAGCAGTTTATAACGCTGCATTCTTGTCGCAAAATCTCATGTTGTGAAACCTTTATTCTAAACAGCTTTGTCACCCATTGAATGTTGTGTACAACACGGCAGTCTTTTTGTTGTTTTTGCAGCTCTCTCAAGGTGACCGCTCTCATGTTATACACACACACACACACAAAAAAAGGAATTTGAAAAACAGTGACGCTGCCTCTGTAATGAATCTGAGCTTTAGTGTTGGCCTTTCTACTATACTCTCATCTCATTCAACTGCTAAAGCGCACTCATAGGGCACACAAACACTCTCGCTTTCACTTTGTATGCATAATTCAGCAGGCATCCAATTATATCTGAAAATAAGTCTATATGAAAATGCAATATTAATAGATTACTTTGTGCCCTGAGGAACTCTCAGTGTAAGAATAAGCTAATTTGAGATCATCACTTCCTCAGTCATGAACTCTCCCAAATCCTCCCGACTCCAAATAGAACGACTCTGAAGAGCTCATGCTTTACACATGCTTTATAATGATGACGCTACCACTACAGTCTGCCAGTTTACACAGTGTTACTTCAGGTAGATCAAAGACTGAAGCTTAGCTAATATTAAGCTGTATTAAACCTAAAGCTAAAATATCTGAAACTATCCTACTGAAATGTATCTGCTTCTTATAAAGTTGTTGCCTTGCAGTTAGACTTTTATGCCTATTATCAGCATTTGTGATGATGATTATAATTTAATTTTACATCAGTCACAGAAAGCTTAAATAAAGGCGGGAGTTACACTGTAACTCCTGGACTTTTTTGGCAATTTACATAAAGAAAAATCCAACCTTGGTAATAAAGTGAGATTTTCTCTGGGTTCTCTTTATCCATGTGAAGCAACTTGGTAAGAACTCAATGCGCCTTTTGCAATACATTACTGGGTAGTTCAAATATAACAGTTTTCAACTGTAGTGCAAACGGATTCTCTGTTTCTTATTCCATATCTGTGTTTTTCCTTGACCTCATGGTGTTATCCTTGAAATCAAGGAAGATTAACAAGGAAAAGAAACGGGAGGTAATTTTTTAAACATACGACCACAGCCTTACATTATGTTATATTAAATTATGTTATGGCAATTTAAAATGCGATTTTTCCTTTTAGATCAGTTTATGTTATGACCAGGCAACAAATGAAGATCGGGTAACAAAAGTATCTTAATTTACTTCAGTCAGTGATGATGACTTTTAAAGACAGGCTTTCAGTGGAAGGATGCGGATGCACCTGCATTTCACTCCCCGCGTATGACTGAGATTAAAGCAGTTTACTCAGCGCAGCACAAACACTCTGGGATCGATATTGTAATGAGCACAGCAGGCTTTTGACTCGCTCCCCAACAAGAGCACCTTTCTTGTCCCGAAGCACAAATCACTAAAGAGCCCAGTGGATCAATGTGTCCTTCCTTTTAATGAATGTGCAGTAAACATGATTAATGTCGTTATACTCACTGTTTTTCTCCCTGTTTATCTCCTCACATTTCCTTCTCTCTTCATCTTCTAATCTCTTTTATTTTTCTTTCTCACTTCTCTGTCCATTCCCTTCAAACCTGTCCTCTAATGTGTAGGTGAGACCTTCTCGGAGAACTACAGTCATTTGGAGCAGTGCAAGCCATGCACTCAGTGCACTGGGTTGATGCGAATGGAGACGCCGTGCACCGACTCCAACGATGCCAAATGCATCTGTAACTATAACTATTTCTTCAACACTGTAACTGGCCGTTGTGAGCCGTGTACAGTATGTCCTTTGGGACAGGGCGTGTACTCCCACTGTGATCACAATCACGACACGGTGTGCGAGGAATGTGTCGATGAAACCTTCTCCGACCAGGAAAACTCCCTTGAACCCTGCCTGCCCTGCACCATCTGTGATGAAAATGAAACGCAAGTGGCTAATTGCACGCCAACCAGCGACGCTGTCTGCTACAGTAAGTCTGCCGCACACTCACGTTGCTTTCATATAGTGGAATATTTTTTTTAATAAAAAAGGTTATTTTTTCAAACCAAGGTAAAAACAAACCAAGGTGGTTTCTGTGCCAAACATATCAGGGGTAAAAGGCCATTTAAAAAGTTAGCAGCTCCACACCAAAAATGCACAGTAACTACAAGTAATTTTAAAACAGCATCATATATATCTCAGTCACATTTTGCACAAATCAGCAGGAGTAACTTCCACATGTGTGGGAACAAACGTGGTCAGAGGTCAGCCTCGGTCCGATTTTTAAACAGCAGGATGTTCAAAGTTTTAGCATTAAAAGGTCAAAGATTGCTGCAGTGTCAACAAAGGGACGATGAATGATCGTCTCCACCACAAAACAGAAGCTCAGAATGTAGGAGCAAAGTCAAGCTCCTTGTACCAAAGGAAGCTATAAATTCGCTTGGGTTAGACAAGGCGTGAAATTGACCTCATCAGGGGGCCACAAAGTTCAAATCTGTGGGGTAAAATGTCTTCGCTGGTATTGCTCTCGATTTCCTGTATGAAAAAATGTTCTTCTGCATTATCTTATGGGAATGCATGTTTGAACCAGTGAGGCACTTTTGAGTAAAGGCTTCAAAGAATGGTCGTAATAGATGGAACACAGGCTAAACGCCGACTAATCTCTTGTGCACATTATCACTTTATTGAAAAATGTATTTAATAATTTTGGTATTTAGAAAGAAGCTGTAATAATCCTCTTTTAAATGTTGAGTAGGTTGAGATTTCAGGGCCTCAAAGACTGGTGGTGGTAGGTAGATATACCAAGTTAATGAAATCTTCTTATAATAGGTTCTAATCACACAAAAGTCAATGGAGAAATTGACTGGGGCAGGAAAAAGGACCCTAAACATTCATATCAAACCAAACAGCATCAGATGTGCCACATTTAGCATTTTATTATTAACTGATCAGTAAGGTAATTTTTCAGACCATTCAAATTATGGTCTATTTCTATATTTTTTAGCCACCATGTTAAAATGATAAAGTAATATGCCAGATTGATTGGCAGATTTCTGTGCTAATTTCAAAACGAATCAATTAGATTTTGAAAAACTACATTTTTTTGGGATTAAAATTTAGACTTATTTTTGGCTGCCTGAAAAATGCATTGGCTTATCTCAGGCATATAATCGACTTCCACTTGGAATTTCAAAGTCATGCCTACAATTAGCCTGGCCTGTCCAAAAATATCTGCTATCCCGTAGGCCACAATGCGGCCCTTTGCTGCCCATTTAGCGCCCACCCAAGCAGATCAACTGTGACCCGCCTTGTCCTGAGTGATGGTACTGCAGCAGCAGTAACGGTGGGGACTGGAGATGGCATGATATGTGACTGTTTGAAAAATAATAGCACCAGTGGGCCTGCTGATAATGGCTGCAGTCACACATGGTCATGATGATGCGTTCTGGCCTAACATGGTGGTCTTTGATGCTGTGCATACAGTAAGTTTGGTACGACAAAGGAGAAAGTGCCTTAATGGTCATTTTTAGGAGGAGTTTTTATATTTTATTCTTTTCCCGCTGTCTTACCTTTATACAGTATACACTGTAAATAAGATATGAGGCATTTTAAGGTTCCCAGATCTTCATATCCAGCTGTCACCAAGTGTCAGTTACATGATACAATGACAGAGACAGAAAGAGAAAGAGAGGGCTGCAGCATATGTGCTGTGCTGGTATTCTATGCAGATGGGTCGATATCGGTCCAGGGATTTCTTCTACTTGTACTCAGGTTTCGCTGAGTGACCTCTATGAGCACCCACACTTGACTACAGTATGCACACACAGACACACTTAGCCCTCTCCAACTTCAGACACACAAATGCTTTATATGAGCATCCCGAATCAATACAACCGATAGCAGGCTAAGTTGACGCGTGCACACTCTTCCCCTGCCAAGTGTGATTTTATTCCTACGTTTTTCATTAAAGACGCCGCACATGTGTGAACCTTTTTGAACTAAAGCTGTAAACACCTCCGGCACATTTTATCGAAGACCCTTGTTCCTCTTGGCTTTGAGACAGCTTTTTCCACAAAGTTTTGTCCGGTCTCCGGTCGAGCGGGTTTGCATTAAACGTGAAACGCTGAGCATCTGTTTGACAGTTTTTCCAGGAGAAGGGGAGTGAAAGATTAAAAACACAGATAAAGCAGACTTCTTTGCTCTTTTTTTTTTTTTTTTTTACCCCAATCTCATCACGCCACGCTCATCAGCTACTCTCCTCCCCCCCACTTTCTATCTCTTCCCACAGTGGTCCTCAAGTGGCTGGGTAAGCGGAGTGGTGGAAGTTGGCCAGTGTGCATTCAGTGCCTCCACTGCTGCAGTATAATTACTCCTGCTAATCAGAGCACTTTACAGCAGCTCCTCTGTTCATCTGTACCCCCTCCTCCCTCTCTCCTAACACTCTGCCTCTCTGTCTATCCTCCCCTCTACTCTTCCTATTAACCCTCCCTCCCAGAAGACAGAGCGCTCACTTGAATAGTTTGTAGTACGTGTGCGTATGATAGATGTGTGCACGGCAGGCAATTGAGATAGAAGCTGAGCTGAGACAGAGGGAGAGTGTTTGGTGGCTGATAAAGAGGTCATTGTGCGTGTACCGCGCCTGATAGTTGCTCATCTCCACCCTGAACTGGCAGCAGTCAAGACATCAACCTCTGCCCAAGACCCTGGGGTTAACTTCACCATAAAGACCTCAATGGCTCATAAAAATTCAATCTTTTTTTTTCCTCCCCTTTTGGTCCACACCCCACTAATAAACACATCTCCCTGAACACACAGGCCCACGCTCATAAAATCCAGGGTTAGTTTTATTTAGCTTCGCGATTGTTTTAAACCGTCTGCACTGCAAATTAAATTGTTAAAGTTCCACTGCTGCCTTTAAGCTCCTGCTCTGTTCCAGTTGGTGCATGCAGCCTCTGCAGGCTTATATTTGTCCTTTGGTCTATAGCCAGATTTTTTTTTCCTTCTTCAACGCATAGAAGTGAGACCATGAGGAGTCACAGTAAAGATGTAGCACACTGTACTTTATGTGTTGAGTCAGAGTTATGCAAAGGATGCTCCCAGGAGAGCTGTCATCTTGGCTCAGAATGAGATAAATGATTTACAGCAAATCCTAGGTGAGACTCGTACTGTAGGCATACATCTGCATGGGGTGAACACTGATTGCACCAAAGCGTATTTACAGGAGAGTAACATGACTGAAAAGCCAAACGTAAAATTTGTAAAGACAAATGTGTTATTTGACAAACTGTATATAAGCCTAGACCATCTGCACACTTTCACACCTTCCATTCAAAATGTGTTCTTTTCGTGAGCTCAGGTTGCATTGCTAATGCCATTAGCCATCCTTGCATTAGCTGGATGATGTATGGCAGAGCATAGGAAACCTGACTACATCCCAGGAAAGGTCAAGAAATGCATGTAATACAAACACCCATGTTCCACTCCCTCCTTTTAGACAGATCCCAATCAATAGTGCCGCTTTAAATAGGTCTCCGCATGATTTCTGTTTCTAAGTATGGCTCCCTTGTGCTCTGTTTTTCTGTCCCACGAAATACATTTTCTGCTTTTTCAGCAACCCAATATCCTTACGACAGAACTGCCTCGCCACAGTCATGCAGAAAGACAGAGCGACGTGGACTCTTAATGACAAACAGAAAAAAGTCCAGACAAATTGCCCATCAGGATGCGAATGAACTATTAAAAGATTCATCTGTATGTAATATATGCAACAAATCACCGTGAAGAAACCAGAGTATTTGCTATATCAGAAGAAATAGGGACAGCTATTGGCCGTCATGGTCCACTGAATATCTTTTTCGTGTTAACATCAGTGGTCACAGCAATCATGTGGTGTGGTTTTTCCTTCCATTACTAGTCTTTTCTGGAAGATTGTTCCCTTGCTCGATATCCAACATTCATATAATACAGAATATTAATGACATGACATTAATAAATTTGAACCGTGAATTTTTTAAAGTACGAGCTAGAGGGGAGGTGGGTTGCAAAGTAGCTTTTAGATGTGTTAGCAGGCAAGTTGACCCTAGTTTTTTGGTGAGATTTTTGCCAAACACATGCTGAACATCAGTCAGCTGGAACTATCAGCAGATATACAGACTCAGCTTGACTTTGTGGATTGCCAAACTGAACTCTGTTCAATGTGTAGGGCTAGACATAGTGAAAATAGAGTTTATGCGTCGCCATAGAATAATTCTCCGTTTCACACCCTGATGAAGGCTTGTAAGCCAAAAGCTGTTTTTTTTATAGGTTAAACATAGCTATGCAAATTAGAATAAATACAATTTTAATTTTAATTGAGTTCTTTATATATGATTATCTTTTAAAAGGATGTTATATCTGATTTCAAATACACCATTTTTAAATGTTACATGGTGCTTATTAATAGGTGAGTATAAAAGCTTAGAAGATGTGGAAACCAGATAGCAGCCTTAAAAAATCACAACATCTGTAAAGAGGGGACACCTAAAGTATTTCGGATAGAGTGTCCCGGTGTTTGGCCATGAACGAAGCCCCACGAGTCTCCACAGGGTTAAGTCTGCAAGTGCAAGACAAAGCTAATGAGGAGCAGCCTGAGGTTCTGGTGGGAATTACAGGCTCAGATCTGAACCAGGCTGCACAGCTCCTTCCTCACTGCTGTTGTGCTCAGATGGGTCTTAGATTTGACTGGACAGCCCTCTTACTTGGCCTGCTCAACCACACTTTGGCAGAGGGCATAATCTGTAATCTTCTTTGCTGTCATCCGACAGAATCGCTGCTTTGTAACTTGCAGAACTTTTCAAAACAAATGCATAATATGACAGGAGTGTTGGAGAGATATGATGGATGCATTGTTTTTCAGAACAAGCAATGCCCATCAGAGTGGGCATGGTGCTGCTGCAAAATGGGAAATGACATTGAAATAATTAATGGAGCTCACAATGAAAGAGGAAATAGGACAATTTATGAAAATTACTTTTTTTTACAGACATAGCTATGATAGAAACCAGACCCGTCCAGTAGCACAGTGCTCTTCTCACTTCTCTGGCCTCAGCAAAGGCTAAACTCAATACGATGACTTCGCCAAAACCCCAGACTTTGTTCAGCTAGAAACCATATGGCCTCAATGTTGTGCAATGCGCAAAGATCACACAGATGGAGATGTGAAGAGAGGAGACCTAGCATGCGAAGCCCAAACTTGGTGTGGGGAAAGCTGAGTGTGTAGTGGGTAGTGGATATTTACCCCCTTAGTTAAAGAGCATTCCTTCTTTCTGCACAGAGCAACTCAGTAAGAACCCATCTGTCTATCAGAAACAGCTGCTACATGAGTGCAGCAACCAGGCATCTGCTCGGGGACTTGGTGACTTGTTTGATTATGATATATGCATGGGAATATACAATGGGATTAATATGTTAATATGATTTATACACAGGAAGTGCATAAAGTTTATATATATGTATGTACCATGTACTTCTATGACTTCTTGGTTCTCAGAGAACTTGTAATGTTTGGATTTCTTCTCTTTTAGACATTAATGAATGAATAAATAGATTTTCCCTGAAGCTTCATAAAATACTCCCCTTAACATTACAAGCAGGGCAACATTTTTCCAGTGCTTTGGTTTACGATAAACTGTATGTAGCGACAACAAGCCGTGTTGCTGTGAATCTAAAGTGGTAAACGTTGAAAACGGTACAGAAAGCTGGTAAAAGTCTCCATGCTGGCCCTGACACGGCCTCCTCAAAACAGTGAGCTCAGTGTCCATCATGCTAAATTATGAAAAACCTGTCAGCAATGACGTAGTGAGGCCAATTTAAAACAAAAGGGAAGGGAAGTGTACCTACATTCATCATGGATATGAATGCCATGGTAATTTGGGGCTTTTAATGATTTCTTTGAACTGTTGTTTTTCTAGGCTGGACTGATTTGCCCAGCACACACTCCAATGACTTAAAAAAACACACCAGTTGCACAAGTTTGTTTTTCACAATTTAATTGGAATTTTCTCATATCTACAAAGGGTCAAAATTATACATACAGACTAAAATCTATAAATATACTCACTAAACTCTGCAATGTATTTAAATTTGATAAGGCTAAGGCCTCTTAACTTATTGGTGGCGATGATGACTAACTGCAACTGATATACAGTAACTATCTTTCTTGAATAGCCATGCAGTGTCTCCAGTAGTGCAGTGGTAAACACATTCACTCAACACACAAACGTTTTTCTTGAGAAGGAAGTACCCCCATGTAGTACACAATCAACAGAAAGACACTTTTTTTTTGCCCTGCAATGTGAACAGAATTGAATTGTGCTCTCTTTCTATAGCTGTATATAAGCAGTTTAAATAACACGTTTCCTGTCTCATAAATGTTCCTCTGTGTTTTCTTCCTTATAGATCCTAGTTTTCCTATCGATGTCATGCCTACGTCCGATTTGGATATATCTTCATCCTCGTTCCCCGATCTCTTCCTTCCTGATGCCTCTGACAGCCCACTGCCAGGAGGAGAAACAACTACGTCCAGCGCTGGTTCTCCTCGCTTCCTCGGTCACGGCCTCAATGAAAACCTTATACCTATCTACTGCTCGATCCTGGCTGCCATGGTGGTGGGGTTGGCCGCTTATCTCATCTTTAGGAGGTCAGTTTGTGAAGAGCAATAATTAAAAGCGGCTCTGTGGTCAAGGACACTGGCTCATTTGGGTTTTACAACTTATTCAAAAATATTGTCTGGTGTAGAATGAGTGAACAATGATGGAGAGGATGGTCTGAATGTTGCTTGGAGCAGCATCTGCCCCAGGCAACATCTGGTTGAAAAGTGGTAGTAAGGTGGCTGGTGCAATATTAATTCCAGTTGTGGTTGAACACACCATAAGAGAAAAAAACTCTGCTCTTTATACTTTTCAGAGCTCTCTCTCTCTCTCTCTTTTCTACTGTCTGTGTCTCTCTCTCACACACACACGTTAGTGAGGACGTGCAACCACACATGCAAGCACTCAGACAGACAGATACAAACCCAGGCTATAACACATTTGAAGCAAGTAAACAAGCTCATTAAGGGCATTGATTGTTTGAAAAGTGCCGACCAGAGGAAATTTGAGTGCCAGATTTATCAGCACAGTCACGCACACATCTGGTTAATAACCCCATGTACTTCTTGTCATGTATAGACAGACTGTAAATGAAATGATTTTCTTTAACACCCAGTATATTATAAGAAGTGGTGTTTATTAAACTGTACCAGTCAATACCTCATGAATATTTAAATTACATTACTTTATCTTCTCAAAGAAAAGCACTTTGTTGTATTTCTTTTTTTATATTATTGCTTATATTTATTTTATTTAGTGTATTTTTTTTTCTTTTAGTTGTATTAATTGCACTAATTATATTTCTGGTTTCTAAGATTCTAGTGAAAAATATAACAATGCAATTTACAGTGATAATGATGACAGATTAGCTGTTAAAGCCCGTAGCATTTTCTAAAGAAGTACAAATGAAAGTTACTTAATTCTAGCAGATGGTTTTTAAATTTGCAAGTGGAAGTGACAGCTGTGAGTGGATTTCGATAAGGTGTTAGAAGCTGTAGCTAGTTAGCTAACTAATGCATTGCAATGAACTGATTTAAAATGCTGTCTCCATCTGGACTTCATGATATTGATCACACAAAATTTTAGTTTAATTCACAATTAAGAAATGGGAATAGATGGAAATGGAAATATTCTTTTTGCATAGGACTGTAGAGCTAATTAGTCCTTTAATTTGGATGATGTAAAATATGAATTATAGTTTATAATTTTGCCATTTTAGGTTTCTGAATTAGGTTATTATTGTTAGGGTGTTTTGGTAGCTGGGGATCAGTGCGCCAGGGCCTCCCCTCCTGGCTGCCACCCGGCACACAATGCACCTGACCCCTACGGCACCCCCTGCGGGTGGTGGGCCTGCGGGACGATGGGCCCATGTCCCCTTTTCAGGGACGAGTTCCTGCCCCAAGTGGAGGAGTTCAAGTATCTCGGGGTCTTGTTCGCGAATGATGGGAGAAGGGAGCCGGAGATCGACAGGCGGAATGGTGCTGCAGCCGCAGTGATGCGGACGCTGCACCGGTCCGTCGTGGTGAAGAGAGAGCTGAGTGTAAAAGTGAAGCTCTCAATTTACTGGTCGATCTACGTCCCTACCCTCACCTTTGGCCATGAGCTGTGAATAGTAACCAAAAGAACGAGATCGCGAAGGGTGGCTGGCCTCTCCCTTAGAGATAGGGTGAGAAGTTCAGCCATTCGGGATGGGCTCAGAGTAGAGCCGCTGCTCCTCCACATCGAAAGGAGCCAGCTGAGGTGGTTTGGGCATCTGATGAGGATGCTTCCAGGGCGCCTCCTGGGTGAGGTGTTCTGGGCATGTCCCACCGGGAGGAGGCCCCGGGGCAGACCCAGAACATGCTGGAGAGATTATATCTCTTGGCTGGCCTGGGAACGCCTTGGTGTCCCCCCGGACAAGCTAGAGAAGGTGGCTAGGGAGATCTGGGCTGGATGGTTGGTTGTTAGGGTGTTAGTGTTGTTGTAGTTCTTACACCATGATAAGTAATGTTGTTGCAGGTTTCATCATTGCAACTGACTAATCCTGTTTAATGAGATGGTTGTGGGAGAAGTTTGAATGCAGTGCTTCCAGACAGAAACACTTTAAAGCAGGAAGGCTTTCAAAGACCAGGTGAGGTAATACAAAGAGTGGAGCAGGGGGTGATGGATTAATGGATCCAGTGGGTAATACATGTTTCATCATTTGCACTGAAGATTGTTAAATATGATGTTGTAGCAACAACACCAAGGTTGGGACATCAGATCCCACACTGTAGATAGCGGCTTGAAAGGACCATTTGCAATGTAACACAATGTAGGTAGCTGATAATGTGATGATAAGCCACACTCTTAACCTCTTATTGACTTCAGTTTATCTATTACAGAAGAAAAGACCATCATTTTGTTCATTCAATATGTTTATTTTGTGTTTCTGGTTTTAGAAATGCTAAAAAAAAAAAAGCCAAAGAAAAGTAATACTGTAACGAAAGAAGATTTGTTTTCCATGACTGCATCTTTATCACACTGGATCTTATCTGATGTGCTGCTTCTCTACAGGTGGAATAGCTGCAAACAGAACAAACAGGCAGCTAATAACCGTGCAGCTACAAACAACCAGATGGTGACGCCGGAAGGAGAGAAGTTGCACAGTGACAGCGGGATCTCAGTGGACAGTCAGAGTCTGCAGGAGCAGCAGCAGCAGCAACAGCAGCAGGCCCAGGCTGAAGTCCAGGCTCAGCCTTCACACTCTCATACACAGGAACAGATAGGTAAGCTCAAACCCTAATCCTAGCTTTTCAGTCTTTCTGTGTGACATAGGGGTATTTAAGTATGCAACATGCTTCATCTTTCAAAAGCAATAGATCCTGGGTCCTCTCTTGCTTAATGCAAATCAATTTCCCACTTCCATGAAAGCATAAAGTGGAAATTGCGTGACCGTGTTCTAATAAAATGATAAGCTTAATGGGAGCTAAGGTGCTTCACTTCATAAAAACTTGGCCTCTCATCACAGAAACTTAGACTCATCCCAGACTGAATTCATTTTTCCTTCACATGGTGTTACTTTCAGTGCCAAGGAAAGTCTACCTCGATTATATCAAGATATTCTACTGAGATTTTATCAGTGTATGTAGTGGTGTTTTTTCAGCATTGTGCAAGCTTTTCTCTCAGAGGGAAGACACATTTCTGCAGGATTGACATCAAAAGCAATATATCACCTAACAGCAGGACTAAAATCTACATTTAGCTGCCAAAGGCAGGTAGGTGAGGCCAAGTCTTACAGGTACTCACGATGTATTAGACTCAAGGAATGCACAGACTACGGCTCTGTGGGAAACCCGCCGTCAAAACAAGGTGAAAAATGTCAGTGCTGACAGAATTTTGACACAGATTCCATCTCAGTCAGTACATTGGAGGAATGTATAGACTGGGTATGTAACTGTATATGTATGATCTGTAGTTGCCTTTACCACTACTCCTCCATATATTTGGCTCTGGGGATGTGGGAAGTGATTCTGGTGTAGGTCTTTAGGACAGATTTTGCAATGCAGACTCGAAAGCCAGACAACATCTAAAAGGTTTGTTTGTAAGATGAACTCAATAAAGGATGTCTGGCTTAGAACCAACATTATGCACTTTACTAATCTATTATAAAGCAATTTGCCATGTCCTTAATTTACTTCTAGCAATGCAGTGCATTAAGACAGAGAAACACACAGATGAACTTTTTTTTTCGTGTGTGTGTTTTTGTTTGTCTAAGATATCTGCCATCATTTAATATAGATGTATTAGGATAACTCAGAGTATACATTTTTTCTAGTGTTTTGCAATTTTTGACTGCAAGCTAGAATTTCTGTGCTTCCTATAAATAAATATTGTTAAAAAACATGAATACATTGTTTCTTTTTTTTTTAAACAATATTAAAGAGCTGTGACATTTTCAAAATCAGCTGGGAACTTTAGATTGTAGGGAATATTACTGGATCCAGAGAAAAGCATTTTGGGGACTAACTTGCAGATTTATATATGGTTAGTGACAAGTGATGTTAAAGCAGCATGAATGTGTATGTGGAATTAACCTTTACAAATGTGTTTTTGATTGTTGGGAACAGCAGTACTTTTTAGCAAATTCATTATCAAGCTTTGCATATATAGACAATGTTTTACAGGATCAATATGTTGATGGGATTTAATCACAATAGCTAAAAAGAAACAAAACTGCCATTATTGCCCTTTAACAAGTATCAACTACAAGAAAAATAAATGCAAACATTAATATATTTGAGGCCAATTATCTCAGATTATACCAATCTTTTATGACCATCTACTTCTACTTTTAAATCAATATAAGATCAGCTGATTTCATTTGCTGCATAGCACCGAATATATAAACAAAAAGAACGAGGCTCAGTGAGAATTGTCACTGAATGTCTGGAAAAAAAAAGAGCCTAGGAGAATAAAAGTAAGTGCTCCAGGAATGTGAAGTGGCCTCTGCACAACACTGAGCCATCCATCGTCCTTCTGTTCTCAAATAGCACTTACAAAATGAAACCAGCTTTTTAATTTGATTTATACATATAAAAGTTTTTTCCTCAACTGAAGAAGTCTTAAGTTCACTTGTGATCTTGTTTTCAGTTGTTCTCGCTCGGCTTGTTCTTTCTCAGGGTTTTATTTTTCCCTTCCAAAGCGTATTGTGTAAAGATTAAGAAATTGTTATAGAACGATAATAGTATGCGAAGACAAACAACTGACAAATCCGTGCTTCTACAATCCACACCACTGTGTCTGGTCTAGGATACCCATTACATTCTAATGAGGCCTGGAAAAAGCTTATTTTGTTCTTGTGTTTTGTTTGAGTACCTCTTTTCATTCTTCCACTCAACAAATGTGAAGCCCGCTGTATGTCGAAGAAAAGAAAGGAATTTCTTTTGGAGGCGAAGTTTGGCATTGGTTCATCGAGAGGATGACTGCCTGCTTAACACTGTCACCTCTTTAACGGATTGGCTCATTAGCAGGTGTTACGAGATGGGATCCAGGCCTGGGCTCCAAATCTGATGTAGTATCAGTGTTTAGCACGTGCTAATTGGCATTACCACCGTCTGTCGGTGCGGAAGCTATTAAAAAAGCAGCAAATGTGCTTGCGCGGGGGGTTGTGTGCTCTTACACAACCAACTGGGACTGTGAAAAAAGCAAAGGGGTGAGAATATGCGCCATAAATCCATGATAATCGCAGGGGGTTTCCTGTTTCCACTGAACCATATTTAACTGGTAGCTAAAGTAATGGGAACAGCTTCAGTCAAAACAAGTCAAAGAGGCTTTTAAAAGAAGAAACGGAGCAATGAAAACGTCCCCTCGCTTTGACTGACACACTCACAGAGGGTATTCCCTGCATGAATCACTGGTGAGGGGTGAGACCCCCAAGATGAAGGGTCCTCAGCCTCATTTCTGTCTGCTTATGTCAGCTGAAAAGAACCATCTCATCTGGGCAGCACCTCTCCCTGAACTCTCCCTCGTTTACTGCCTGCTTCCCCCTCTGAACTTTGATTGTATGTGTTTAAAATTTAAACAAGACCTCATTGCCCACCAAACTGAGTCAACGCAGGTGTCAGTCAAAAGCCATTTAAAGTATTGTCAGGGTTATTGAAAAAACAAAAAGACCTGACAATGAAAGGGTACAAATTTGATATTAGAGCTACAAAACTGACCTAAAATAACACTGTAGCAAATGTACAGTCGCTTAATCTTCCTATGAAAGCCACCGAAAGAAGGTTTGCTGAAAGCGCAGAGGGACAACACTCTGTATTGCATCATTACAGTCAACCTCCATCATGATGTTTACAGTTTTTCTTTTATGCTACGTGTGTGGTTGCGTTTGAGAGCCCACGGTACCTGCAGAATCTCAGCAGTACGTTCTTTACTCTGTAAAATTATACAGCTGAAAGTTACAGTAATAATGCAGCTGACTCATGTTACAAATCACTAATGCAATTTCTGCAGTACAAGAGGGATGACTCATAACTGATTGTCATCCTCCCACATTAGCAAGTTTGCAAAAAACTTGTCTGGGTGGAAGTATTCTCACTGCAGTTATTATCTGAATAATGAGCATGGTAGCACGCAATGGACACCCTGCGTGAAACAAGTGAGCATGCATTTGGTGCACAGTAGAGCTGCAACGTGTCGACTGACTGATTAAATAAATCTACAGCTACTTTAATAATTGGTTAAGTGGTTTGATTACCCTCAAGATGTTGGTTTAACAAATCAACGCACTTGATGGTATCAACAACGATTTGGGGTGTTTATATCCCCCCAAAGCCAGAGTCTTATTATTTCCACGATCCAGGACCAATTAGGCCTCAGGAAATAAATTCACAACTAAACTAAATATTCAAAGTTCAACTCCTAAAGTCGTGATTAATATTCAGCTTCCCTTTATCACCAGAGTGTAGAAACTATTCTGAAGTCCTGGGAACCTGGTGATTGGTTTTTTGAACTAGCCTCTGGGGACAACCACCAGCTGGGGCTTCCAGTGTAGAGAACAGGCATCTGGTGCAAGACTTCCTGTTCTGTAAACCAGTAATTCTTTACAGATACATTTTTTTTTAAAAAAAGCTATAAAAATCTAAATTATGATCAGAGCCTAGCTTAAGGTTCAAGGATGTATTTTGGCAAATGAGTTCACTCTTTTGCTTCCACTGTGGCCTGTTTGTTGGCTTTGATGCAAAGCCTCAAACTTGATTGGTTAGTAGAACTCAGACTGTAAATGGACCGCATGATTGGGTACCAATATTTTGCCCCTTTCCTCCAGATAACACATGTGCATAAGCAGATATTTGTTAAATAGGACTATGGAGATTCATCAGCTTAGTACATGCTATCACAATTACCTGATGACAAAGAGAAATGCCAAAGAGGGACCAGGGAAATTTAGCAAATGGGCTTCTAATTTAGGAAAAAAAGACCGTGTTCATGCAGGGTTTAGTGAACCAAGTAAACACAAAAATATTTAGTATCTTTAAAACTGCTCCAAAAAAGATGAAAATGGCTGTAAGTGAAATAAAAAGGAACAAAAGGAGTTCTGAAAGGAATATAAGTAGTGCTAATTAAACTATCTAAAAGAAAAACACACATATATATATATGTGAAATTAGTAAAACATTGGCTCTTTAACTTTTCCTTTGAGTTCTTGTGACAATCATGAAACCACAAATAACAATCACAATTGGCAAATTTCAAAGCTTAACAGTGGCTTTGGATCCAGTCAGGATTCCCTGAATGTTCTGATTGAAAAAACGTCAGTAACGAGGCTTCGCTCTGATGGTGAGTTCACATTTCAGAGTAGACCTGATTGAACTGGTTCAGTGAAAGACAGCTTGTATTGATTCTCGGAATGAGGTCGGACTCTATAAAACAGCCATGAGGCTATTATTATCAATGCTGCCTCTGAAATGAGGTGCATTGCCAGTTCAGAAACAGTTGGACTGAAGCAGGAGTGCAGGTGCAAGCCACTGTGTGTCTGTGTGCATGAACTTGCGCATGATACAGATGGCTGGGCACTGGCCAGCGTCAGAGTCTTTCTGCTCTGTGTCACTGAGGATGCCTGTAGAGTGTCTGTTTAAGCAAGAAGGAAGAGAGGAGTGCTTTGGACTGCTGCTGGACATAATCAGAGCGAATGGAGAAAGGAAGCAGAAGAACTGGGTGTAGCGATCTTAGTGCTCTTAGTGCAGCATGATGTTTAGAAAAGGATTTTGTAGGGAGAGAGTGACAGTATAGGTAGTCCCTTCCTATAAAGCTTAAAAATAAACTGTGTTGTACTGCAGTTCACTTTCACGAGGATGCATTGATAAGACACAAAAATGAGCCACTGGACTTTGGGGGGTTCCTCTCAGAATTATGTCTTCATTCCCAAAGTGTTTCCATGGTTTCCTTCAATCATTTCCCGGTTTAGAAAAAGACAACATTTATCTCTCATTCGCATGGAGCTAAGAATCCAGTTTAACAGGCTTAAATGAGTGGATGACACCATAGGGCCCTCTACAGGGTAGAGTGTGATCATCCAGACTTTTAGAGGTTTTACATGACTTATAGTAAGTAGTTTGTTTTTGGTGAATGCATAGCTTTAACATTTGGGCAATTTAACTAGAAGCATTTCCTCATGAATAAGAACATTTTTAAGATACAAGGGGAAGAAGATAGAACAAGGAGCTTTTCAGTGCCAGACACAAGAAACAGTGTTGGTATGAGTGATATTTCAAGATAATAAAAAAAAAGAGCTCTTCAACTAAAACAAACACCAGTGTCTTCTCATCACAGCCTGACATATATCTTATTTCTTTTCTGCAGTGGTTAGGGTGGATGGGGGTCCCCAGCCTGACTCGCCTCCTCCGGAGGTCTGAGGAGGTGGAGGCCCAAGACAAGGAGAAGACAGTGGGGACTTAAACAGTGGACCAAAAGGAAGAGAGGGCGGCCACAGAATGTAAAAACTGACTCTGATTTATATCTGAAGCTGCCACAGAGCGACAACTCGACTGATACGGACCTCCCAGCACCTTTGGGCCACACGCTGACTCGTCCTCTTCCATGCACATACAGTGTGACTGGATCACAATCTCTTTGGCAATATCAACCAAAATCTGAACCTGTGTTACACAGATGGGTAGATATTTGCCAGTGCATCTTGTATTACCTGACTATTCCAGTATGACTTATGACATAATTCTCACTAGCTGCCAGTTTAGAACCTTCTATCCCTCTCAAAGCTTTTCATTTACCTTTAAATTTTATGATCACACATCTATGCCTGATGGGTAAATAGGTAGAAAGACACTTCATTATATTCCCTCTTTTTCCACGAGCGTCAAAGAGACAAAGGGAGCTTGTTCATCTCACATCTTGCTCTGTGGCGTCCCACTCCTGGATAATCCTCTGCCTCTCGCCACGAGATTCACTCTATTAGACCCCCACTGTCATCAGCGATACGAAAAGCAACAGGGGAGCCGTGAGTCACTCCCAGCTTCTTCTGAAATTTCTTTCTCTTGTATCATTTAACCACAGATGCGTTTCATGTCATGTTGTCTTATAAAACGTCTGCGTCATTGTTTGAGATTGGCTGCGTCGACTGATGCAAGTGAGTCATATTTGCAAAAAGAGGTTAACTTTTTTTTTTTTTTTTTTACCTCAGTGAGATGCTTCTTCCTGACTTTCTCTCACGAAATAACCCCAGTTACGGCACCTAAAAGGGATTGCGTTTCGGTAATTTCACATTTATAATTCAACATACGCAAATGTTTATCTTCTGTTTATGGTGCGGTACTTTAATTTTGTGGCTTGAACTACATGGCTGATTCAGCAGTGGTCCTCCACACTCATCAGTGGAGTCTGGATGTGCAACATGAGGGGGAACGTCTCTGCATTGTGGAGCTCTGCTGACTCATTCCAATGAGTTAAGTTGCCTGATGGGAAGGGGAAGCCATCTAATGAGCAACAAACTACGTCATCAGTGCTCATTAAACTGATGTTTAGATGAATCTGGGACACAAAATCAGTAACAAGGAATCCCATCTATAACAATTTATGCTTACTGAGTGGAAAATTGGGACAACCCTCAAAGGCACACTTTCATTTCATAATCTGCACAAGCAACTACATCTCCACATTCCCACTCTAGCAGTTCTTTCATGCAGCTTTGTCTGAGTCTGATAAACAGTGTGGAGGTGTTAATGCTTTGCCACTGGCACTCACATCAACACAGGACCCATTAGAGAGACATCCTGACAGGCAGGTAGTAATTACCTCAGGGTTTCAGCTTCATTTACCCTCTGCTCCACTCTCATTGGGATTAATGCTGTGGACAACAGAGGGGTGACTACGCCCTCGCTGAAGCCTCAACGCCACATTACAAATCCTTTATCCCACTCTGAGGCTGCTGACATTTACTACATTGCCTGGTGATATAAAAGCACTTAGTCCAGGCTCACATCTAAAGCTGGGTGACACCTTTTATCATGGAGGACCACTTTTATGCTGCCCCCCTCCTGTTGCCTAAAGTAGCTGTAAGAGCAATTGACATAGATACCTAGCAAAAGATTGTAGCTGAGCTCGCCTGCATTGCTTTAGCATTCACTCCTTTAGGGCACATATCTTCTCAGGGTCCCTCTTAATGTGGCGTGGATAAAACAATAAAGAGATCTACAGAAAATTAGTTTAAGCCATCTGTAAGTCATGTAATAGACGAGTTAAGTAGACAAGTACAGATATAAAGCAGCGTAGAAAGATTCCGACAGGTGCGAATGTTTTGATGAGAAGATTGTTGCTGATGTCAGATCTGTACACTCAAGGCACTCAAGGTAACAAATTCACCTACCCTGATAAACACATCACTTCTCGTTAGTTTCATACGAAACCTCACATGAACGTGATGCCACGTGGCTTTTAAACGGGAATTATTTGTTATACCATTATCTATGGACAAGTGGATGTGTTTACTTGTTAGCAGAACTTGTCGAATTTAATGACCACCAGATAGGAAATGTCACACAGTGAGAAGAAGAGAGAGAAAGTGAGTCATTATATCCCGCATGCATCAATCACCTGGTCACCAACAGCTCAAGACAATTAAACTTTCTCTTCACTTGTGATTCATGAATCACTGCAGCATAATGAATGGAAGCAAATAAAACTCTCCAGACCTTTGCTCACACCTCCTCAGCCGATGCGGTGCGGACATGTGACCACACACACACACATACAGACAGTGTATGATTCACTCCTCTATTGTAAGAGCCGGTATGAGTCATCCCGATCCTAGCTCTGGCAGTGACATTAAAGCAGACTCTGCTACAGTATGAGCGGCCAGAGTGTTGACTTAAAAGGAAAGAAAAAAAAAACATACACCACGACTGCATCCCCCTGAGGCCCAATCAGCCCTCCAGCAGTGAACTCATATACCCTGAACTGACTTATTCTGCGTTACTCTAACAGCTTGTAAAGTGAGACACACTGTAGGAATGTACAACCTGAATATAAGCAAAAATATATGCAAGACAAATTCAAGGATAAGGTTTGAGTAGCCCTAAGTTTTTGTTGTTAATTGTTTTGGGTTTTTTTTTTTTGTCTTTACAGTTTCCTGTTTTTTTGTATGGCTGAATAATATTACACTTTTGGAATCCGTATTTTTTCTAACTGACGTTATTTTGTAGCACTTATTAGACATAATATGAATGCACTCAAAGAGTGTACCACAGTTCAAGTGCCTGTGTACAGTGTCCAGTGTCTTTGAGTTCAGATGTATGGCTAGTTTTCTTTTGCAGTTTTACACTTATTTTGTGTTTTTTTTTTGTGTGTGTGTGTGTTTTTTTTTATATTTTCAGAGCTAATGAAGGTTTTTAGTAAATCGAAGTCAGCACTATAGATGAACCTTGGAGACGCAAGCAAACTGTATAAACTTGGCACCAGTATAAAGAGACTTACAGTACAAATAGGTTGCCAGTGAACACACACTATATGTTAACATGCTATAAATACTGGCGACTAACAGGGTCATGTAGCATTGCATAAACATGCCACCCAGGACTTCTACTCTAAAGCTCACACATACTATTTGTCAATAGAAATCAGCTCTACGGTACTGATTTTTTGCATGTACAGTAAGATTTATCACATACCTCCATCACAGAGGCAACACGATATGTAATCTACAGTAACATGAAGTCTATGGGGAGGTTCACTGTGATACTCTGTGATATTATTACTTGATACAGATAGATCAGGACCTGGTCCCAGTAAAGCTGAATGTCATCTGCAGTAACCTACTAATGTAAAATGCATTATGTAAATGTGAATTTCTTAGCGTTGATACAAGATAGAAAAATACCCTATAAAATGTATAAAAACAAAAATATGTGCAAGTGTAATGGACATCCATATTAAAATAAACAGATGTCATTGCATTATTTGTCTACTCTGTCTTTGTAGCTACACTGAGATTGATTATATTTACACGAACAGATAAATATAGCGTTAATATTATTGATTAAAGGAAGAGCTTGGGATTTTAGGAAAGCTGCTCGCTAAACAGCGACACGTGAGAAGACTGATAATCTCATAACTGTATTACAAATATGAAACCTACACCAGCTGTTGATTAGCTTACAGTTGAGTACAGTAGTACTCAAAGAAAACGAGGAAGGAAACTAACAAACTGTCAGTGTTTAAGCATTAAGGCATTATAAAATGAACAATTGCCAAATTTAATTGCAGTGTCGTAACTTTTTGTCATGACCATAAAAAATGAGAGAAATTATGCAACAATTGTAGATGGGTGAAAAGTATGGGCTTAATAATCCCATTTGGCATACATTACTGCCTGCTTGCGGGTGCTTTTATCATGTGGTAGAACTCTGCGTCTTAATAGTTTATGAATTGCAGATCGCTTCAGGCTCTGAGATATTTTTAGGCTGTTTTAGTTGTACATTTACATGTCCAATGATGTTCGAATCGGTAGACTCTGAGATCCACTTGAAAAAAAACCCCTGCAGCTTGCAGGTTTTTGTAGCTGTTCATTAAGGATTTATGCTCATTATGAATCCACTCTCTGAAATCATCTTTCAGTTTAAGTTTCATGACTGACTGCACGACATGTACATCGCTTACTTTTATTTCCTGAAATACTTTTTCCTCGTTCCTTTTCTCATTTAAAGCGTTTTTTTCCTGCATGGCTTGTATTTTCTTGGTTTTTATACCAAAATTCATAAAAAGCAGGAGTGTCCAAACTTACCTGAGATAGTAGTGCAGTGGTTAGCACTGTTCCTTGATGGTGAGAAGGCTTTGAGTTGGAACCTGGTTTCCGTCCCCCCACAGTCCAAACCTGTTGGTTAGATTAATTGGAAATTCTTAAATCGGCTGTTGTTACCAAGGTTTAAAAAAATCACTTAGACTGCATTATTTAATGTGCTGCATGAATGTACGCGAGTTGTAGACAAAGGGACTGAGCTAAATAAGACTACACTGTAAAAAAATTTGGTAGATTTAACAGTAAAGAAGAGCAGAACAATGTAAATCTTAGTATATTTTCAGTCCATGCAACATCATCCTGTAATTGATTAAATTAAGAAGTACTTGTAGACTGATTTGTTAGCTGCAGACACAACCAGGCCAGCTTCTGTGTACTTGTGGTCAAGCATAAGGAGAAAAAAACTGTTGTGGTCAGAAGTTTACAAACAGTCATTATGGGCATGAACGTCATGGTAATTTGGGGCTTTTAATGATTTCTTTGAACTGTTGTTTGTCAGAGGCTAATGATTTTAGAGGAGACATATTTAATTTAAAATCCAATAAGAACTGGATTCGCAAGTTTCAATTTATTTTGATTTTTCTCTGATTCACAAGGGGGTAAAAAAAAAAGCACTCAAGACCAATACTCAGACCAATATGTTTATAACTCAGCGCAGAAGGAGAATTGTAGATTTACAGAAGCTGGAAAGACTTTTTAAATTTCATCAGTTCAAAGACTTGTAGGTACAAGGTATTTATTTGCATGTGTCACCACTTTGCTAAAGGAAGAAGAATGGAAGAAGAACCAACTGTCATGTTCAAATGGGATGAAATGAATTAGGATGTTTAGGAACAAGCCAGGTGCCACGAGGGCTCAAACCTGTCATTAACTGGAAACCAGCGGAGCTGGAACACCTGCGTCACTGTCCACAGTGAAGCCACTTTTACATTGCCTTGGAGCGACAGGGTGCCAACCAAGAAAGACGCCCCTCCTCCAAAATCTGCACCTTTGAAATTGATTTAAATTTGCAGTTGCCCATCTAGACAGGGCATGGGCCATGTGAAGCAATGCTTTGTGGTCAGTCGAGATAAAGACTGAACTGTTTGGGGAGAATGACAACAGATCTGTTTGGAGGAATAAAGGTGAGGCTTTCATCACCTCAAATCAACTGCTAGGTGGCCGAAACTTGGACACAACTGAATGCTGCAACAGGACAATGATCCCAAACAAATATCAGAACATGTTGTTTCTGGAGGACCTTTCCAATAAAAGTTCAAGGAAATCATTAAAAGCCCGAATTACCGTGGAATTTATGACCATGATGAGTACATGCAAACGCCTGACCACAGTTGTATTTCTTCCTTATGCTAAGCTAAGCTAATGGGGAGCTTAATTGATTCCATGTTACAAACATGACAATGTGGTGCTGATCTTTATATTTCTGTAATAGTGGGGTAATTTAAAGATTTCGAACAATTTCTTTAATTTAGGGTAGGAGAGGGTAGGAAAAATCACAGCAAGCTTTTTCCATTTGGAGAAATTAATGAGATTATTTAAAATATTTCCAAAACTGAACGTACAGGTGTCATAATCTCACAGAGCTATCAACATTTTAACATTTCACACACTCATAGTTTTGATGAAAGGCAGTTTTTTGTTGTTTTCCTATCTCCCCTTTTTCAAAAACACCCAAAAGCATTGTAAAAATGACCTTGAGCAAATGAAAATAAAATGCTTAAACCTGAAAAAAAATGGCTTGCTGGACTCGCAGCCAAACCACAGTTTAAAACAAGACCATATGTGAAGGTCCACTGGACCCAGAGTGCGGTTCTCTACAGTCTTATCACCACTTAAACGTTTTGGATTCCAGATGGAATTTTTGTTCCTGCTACGTGTCAGAGATTAATCCACAGCGATAAATCCTTCGTCAACAACGAAATGACATAACACGAAGAAAATGATCAAGAACAGTATAAACGTCTGTTCTGGTTCAATATTTTTTAAATAGCATAAGAGTTAAAAAAATGAACCAAAGGAATACAGCACGAAAGTGATGAAATGTTTTTGCACAGCCGCCCCCTCCTCACTAGTTTCTACAGAATGTAACAAAGCGGAGCAAGATGGGGTTGACAGATACATTTTAATTTGATCAGCAGGGAACATTTACATGGAAACACTAATCAACAGAAGTTTTTCCTTCTATCAAGATTAATCAGGACTCCAACTCAGCTGAAATGACAAAAAAGCCCATAAAGAGATGAAATGAAAGAGATACGCCAACTTGAAGCAAATGTGCAAACATGCTTGAGGCGATACAAGTGAAACTTGTCAGTGTGACTAATTTAAAAAAAAGAAACAAGCACCGCTAAGAAGAATGTCTCAGCTTGGCTCTCGCTTTGTTGATGAATGCTTTATTTGTAAATTTAAATCAGCAGGTCATAGCCTTATTCATTCTCATAGACACGTTATTTACACACTTGGATAAATTCATCAGATTTTTGCTAACAGGGCTTACACACTCCATCAGCACTTAATGGGCTAAAATGCACATGGTGATTAGTCATGTCTGATAGATTCATGGCACAAAAACAGATAGGAAAAAAAAAGAAAGATTTTTTTTCTTAAAGAAATCAAAAGGAAAAATAAAATTATTTTAAATATCAGATGTTAAAAATAGAAAAGTCCAGTCAAAAGGACCATATATACAACAGATCTTTGTCATTAAATCTGTTAGATAATGACAAAGATCTGCAAATATGTAATGTGGGCATTTCAATAAATATGGAGGAAATTTCTTAAGAAAACTGAGATCTGACTGATGAATCGGTACATGTGGTGTTTAATGTCCAGGTGAAATAAAGCGTTATGACCCAGGTCTTAATTTTGTATTCTGTGTTATTGTTTTGCTTCCTCCCTGCCTGGGAGGTGCTGTTCATTTCATTCTATGTTTTCAGTTATGTAAGCTCTATATAGCAGCTGACCAATGGTTGGAGACTGGAGGTGCCAGCTTTAAATTAGGACCTGATAAGACTGGATTGGCTCTGTCTGTTTCCAGACTCCACACCAGCCTGTGCTGCGTGAACAAGTGCCATTGAAGCTAGATGAGCTAGATTACCAACTATGTACATGTTTAACATGTAGTGCTGGTAGCTGGGAGGTTGTTTTAGCAACCTTCTCTCCGGTTTATGTTTGGGAGTTTTTCTTTTTATCTTTATAGTGGAAGGTCAGTTAGCAGTGATTATTTTTTTCTCCTACAAATTTCACCATGGAGCTAGTCCTAGTCCATGTTTTTGTTGCACTCTGGATTTCTCTAAAAAAGGATGTGAGAAATGTCTTGGCATTGTAAACCTTAAGTAACCACCTGGAGGAATTTCGAACATGGCACCTAAGTGGTGAGATTTGCCTCTAACTTTGGGCGGAGGACTGTGGTTTATACAGTGAGACACAGTCATGGCTGTGTTGTGGATAATGTGTCACTTGAGGAGTTTAACACATTTCTGTGTATATTTTTTTTCTAAATATTTTAACAGAGCATGCAAGTATGAAAATAGATGGATGGATAATAACAGAGATTTAATTTTTATTCCATTTCACCTTCAGTTCTTGTTTTTCCTCTCACATTTGAAAATGGCTCAACAGCAGTGGCAACAATCGCCACTTCCTCTGAGAAGGAAAAAAACATCACGTAGCTTTCGTTTTTTTTTACACATCGACTGCTACATGTCGCACCTCTGACTCAGTTCATCACTACAGCGGAGCAGGTTGGCGTGAAATCAAAATACATCAAAAACACTGAAACACATCTGCTTGGAAACGTTTTGGACTTTTGCTTCAGTCGGTCAATCTACATCTGCAAACAATGTGAGCCGACATTATAAAGGACGATATTTTTAGAGAGCAGTGCGGTTTTTTTTCTCCCCAAAGTGGAGGAAGGAGTAAACCTGTGAAGGTCTTCCAACACGATCCCAGTGGCTGAACTCTGCACTCCTTTGCTATAACACCTGACAGATAAGCAAACAGCATGCACGCATAGCTTCAGAGAAAAGGAAACACCAGGGCCCATTTTTACCAGATTTTTATGTTACGTTACTGTTTATGTTTCTGCTTTATCAGTGTTTTCATATATGTCTCTGTAGGGTGTGAAATCTACGTGGGAGAGCTGGCTTCAGGCCTGAATACCAGCTCTGCATCATGTGTAGGGCACATGAGGAACCCATCCAGCTAAGCAACAGTTAACAAATAAACAAATCAATCCAACCCAGCCTCTCCCATTTGCTTGCTTCCTACATAGAAATTAGGAGACCGCCCTGTTCCAACTCACTTAAGAATAAAAACAGAAGAATTAAAAGAGAAAATTTTGACAAAGACTGACTTGGAGGAGGAAAAACGGGAATGAATAGACTTGATGATGACCAGCTGCGGGAGGCCCATCCTGTAACACCTCACTCTAGTGGATCGCAAAGTTAGACACTCCCCGTTTTGGACCCTCAGCAGTCAGAATTATTTTAATTTATCACATTGCACTTGTTGCTGTGGGGTTTCTAATGCATGTCATCTGGAGAAAGAAAAAAACTTTTTGCTTTTGTTTATAAAATAAAACGACTATGTGCTTCGTATAAATCCATAAACCAAATCCATATGTTTATGGAGACCTTCTATTTACACCTTTACAACACAAAAGGTAAAGTTCTCCTCCTTTCTTGATAGGGTAATACCCAAATGAATGACTTCTTAAGTGATTATCTATGATGTTGCTTGCAGTGTTGACTTTATTTATGGAGTGACTATGGAATCTAAAGTATGTCTCTTCTCATTTCTGATGCAGCAGCTCATTGGATTTTCATGCACGGATGCGGTTGGCTTATTTTCTGCTCTGCTACAAAGTAGCGTGAACAACAAAGTTGACTAATGGAACGTTAGAGCGAGACTCACTGGGTTTCAGTTTGCCCACATCCATAACTTGACTGTCACTTCATATCAAGATAGAGATGAATAATTTTAGGGCAGAGTTAGATTTGATTTTTCTTCTTTAAGTTGAGCCTCAGAGTGAGAAAAATGAAAGTGTGTGACCAAGATTGTAATGCGTGCACCTTTGACGCCTGGTACAATTCATCTTGTTGGATGTGGAAGAATACTTTGTTACACACAGTTAACTGGGCAGAAAGTGAGACAGAAATTGGGTCATTCTAGCAGCACAAACAGAAAAAGCTGAATCAAAAAACAATAGTCCTCGGTGAACTACTACAATTCAATATGCATCTGGAAAGGCAACGAACATTAACTTGGTTACTCACATGTGAATAAAACACAGGGAAGATGAATAAAAAGCAACTCTGACAAAATAAATATTGTGTTAAAGAAAATGTGTACAACAAATTTTTGCTAGCAAAAACTTTATCCTGTGAAATGTTGCAATAAGATTTGGAGGCTATTTTCTACACATAGAAAAGTTTTAATGCACATTTCTAATAACTTTCAAAATGTTTATTTACTACAATTTTCATAAGCGTTACTTGATTAAATCAGTGAAGCATGTTTTAGTTTCATATGTTTTTTTCTGGTTTAATGCAAAAGAAATGAATAAAACATGGCATTAATTGCTATTTTAGCGAAAATACTCAAATTCAATAATTATTTTCCCGGCAATGACACAGCGGGTGCAATTTGTGATCTAGTCAACATTTAGATCAGAAACTATTTTTTATAACAGCAAAAAAAAGTTTTTTAAAAAGTTCAAACACTGAGCAAAATGTAAATAAAAAAGAGATGTAACGATTTGCAAACCTCATAAATCCATATTTTTCACAACAGAACGTACAAAAGATGAAATAACAACTGTGTGAACATATAACATATCAAATGTTTGAACTGAGAGAAAAAATCAAGGGGGAAGGGGAATTTCTCCTACTGTATAACAACCCCTGTCTTCTTTCAACAACAGATTTTAAACATCCAGGACTTGAGGAGACCGATTGTTGGGTTTTGGGACAGAAATTTTGTTGCATTTTTTTCTGATATACGATTCTAGCTGCTCAACACATGCTGCTCGAAAACCTCTACACACCCTTCAGCCCTGATCGTTGCATTTCTATAGTTACTAATGCACTCCCATACCATCAGAGATGCATGCGATTGAACGGAGTGCTGATTTAAAGTCGGATGGCGCCTCTCTTCTATAGTCCTGAGGACGGGGTGTCCATTTTATCTATAAGGAATTTCAAAGAAACAGTTTTCCACTTTGTCTCTGCCCATTTTAAACGATCTATGGTCCAGAGAAAGCAGCAGGGTTTCTAGATTATGTCCGCATATAGCTTCTTCTTTACTTGATAGAACTTTAACCTGTACTGATTTCTAGATGTATCTTTGAGCCCATGCAATTATTTTGGTTACAGAATCATTCCTATTTTTGTGTGTCGCCTGAAGCCTGGAATATCACAGGCATCCGGTATTGATTTTCAGCCTTTTCCCTTGTGCACAGTGATTTCTGCGGAGTCTCTGCATCTTTTATTGTATTACGCAATGTAGATGATGAGATATTCAATCATATAAAGATGAGCTATTGTTTGCAATTTTACAATGAAAAAATTATTGTGGAATTGTTCCACATTGTGAAGACGGATTATTGAACCCGTGGCTATATTTGCTTCTGAGAAAGTCTGCCACTGACCTAACTAGCTGCAAAATTTTCCACTAGGTGTTTCTCGAAGAACTTTTTTCCCCCAGCCTTTTGTTTGTCTGTCCCAACTATGAGATTTGTTTGTACCTTTTTAATTAAATAGTAGAACACCTCCATTAATGCATTTGCTACATTTTTCATTTTCTATTGTGAATCTGTGTTTAATATGTGTTGTGTTGTAATTTACATTTTACATGGCATCCCAGCTTTCCTTTAAGGTGTTGTGAATAAATACAACAAAATAAAACCAGTACTGGTAGCAAAAAAATAAATTCATAACACACGAGACAATAAAAACAATAAATAATAAGGATAAAAACCAATAAAATCCCTGAAAACCATCAATTTCACACCCAAGCCTCAACTCCCGCGGCCCGGTACCAAACGACTCATGGACCGGTACCGGTCCCTGGACCGGGAATTGGGGACCGCTGCTTTATACCAAAGTCCTTTCAAGAAGCAAATCCTTTAATTTAAATGTTACTTGGACATGATTTATTTTATTTTCTCTTTTTTGCATTTCCCATTTTAATGAATTATTCTGGGTATTTTGTTACTCTTTCAATATTTACAACACAGTATTTATTTTTTTTCTCTAGAGTTTCAAGATTCAAGAGTTGAGTTGGGTTTGTAAAATTCACTGACATGCTCTACGTGATACTGAGCAAAACAAAAAAACTCAACTTGCCAATAGATTGAATCTAGATGAAAAGTCTTTTTGCTAAAAAGTATTTACCTAAACCAGAACTTTGCTGGACCATATGTTTATCTGTGACACCCACAGGTGGCACGCCACGAAATAGAACATACTGTAAAACCACAACATTTATAAATATTTATGAAACTCTAAGAGCCTAGGGTCAAATTTCGACACGGTTTGTTTTTCCCACTCTTCTCTTATACCATGAAGGTCTGGACTGTGCTTACATGGGACACCTGGTCTCATATTCTCTGACTTAAATTCTAATAGTCAGCAGACGGAAAACACAGACTGGATTAATTTTTGGGACACACCTTCTCCTCACTTTGATTACAAGACAAGAAGTGATTTTTCCACTCTAATCATCTTGGCTTTTCGTCCTTGACTCCGTGTATGACAAAAGGATAAACAGTTCATATATATATACAAACATGTATTTAAGCATTTCGTTTTACAAATTAGGTTCCTCTTCAACAAACAAACACTTCAATCGACCAGACTGATGACTAAACTTCCTCCGGGTACTGAGGCTGATCAGAGGCATTACAGCATCCTTTTGCCATTCTCAGTGATACCTAGAAAAAAGGGGCGAGGTAAAGTGATCTCAGATCATTACACTGAACTCTGCTTTACAGAGCGTTGTTGATATCCATTACATGAAGTGAAATGCTGCAAGCTGCACGTTTTGCTTTCAAAACTTCCCTCAACCAAACAAGCACTGACTGCAGGACGTGGCATTGAAGTTAACCAAATCTAACAATCAGATTTTTCTCATTACTCTTTCATTCACACCTTCTAATGGACTCTATTTCTGTCAACAACAATGCTCACAGAGTGTTGTTTTTTCCAGCTCTGGCTGCAGATGCAGCACTAAGATGCTTTCAGCTCTATGCCAGTTGAATACTGAGTATTTAGTGCCTACGTAAAAATGAATGTTTGGGATCCCCCGAGTATTTTCTCAGTAGGTGTGCTAAGAAACTGTGCGGGCTAGTCAGCAACTGTACTGCTACATTGTGATGACTATGTAGCTGTAAATATACAAGAATGTGTGATAAGAGAGAAGGTAAAAAAAAAAGAGGATGTTTTGGGAGATAGAAAGGTAGATGTCAGCCAAGAAGGATTGGGCTGGTGTGACGTTTTTCTCCTCAGGGTTGGAGGTGCTGGGTAGGGCAAAATGTGCCGGTGACAGTGAACAGACAGCTTGCTCTGCTCCACAGCACACCTCAGTATCTCAACTGGACCCAGAAATCAAATTTATGATAACGTATTATCTTCTGCATGTGTTAGGACTGAGACTATCACAGTAAACCACTGCTGTGTCATGGTGAAAAGAATTTCCATTTCTCTCTGCTCTGCTTTTCTCTGAATAAAACATGAAATAGTTGAAAAGCCAAGTACACCCCCCCCCCCTTATAATCAAATAATAATGCAAAATCTTGCTTTTTAAAAGATTTATTTCTATAAAACATGGCATTGCTGGTTAATCACATGAAGTCTAATGTATTTATGGGTTAGGACCAAAGGGCACGCCTCATTCTTATTCTCTTTTAATTTCCTGTGCAGATGGTAACATGGGAGTCTAACTCCTATGTTTTCTGATCACTTATTGTGTCATTTACATGATTCTTTAAAGATTAAAAATATAATATTATATATATATATATTATATTGTCTCTCTCATAAATACTTTAATCCATTCGGGTAATGTGATGTGATGCCATATCCCCAGTGCACTTTTATTCAGATTGAAATGTCTTAGCTAATGTGCTACTCTTTTAAACCTTTGGTAATCCTGTTATTTTTTTTCCTTCTAAAGTTACCAAGAGGCCCTCTGAAAAAAATCTCTCATGAGTTATTAGGTGGATTATCCGTCCATTTGGTGTCCACGTTTATGTCCCCATCCAGATTATTTGTAACTAAGCTGGTGGTCTTTTTACATTTAATCTTTTTCCCCCATCTGGTAAAAGTTAAAATAAAAAAAATAAATAAAAAAGCTCAGTAGTCCAATTTAACACTTGATACTTAGCAAGATTTTATCAAATATTTCCAATTTGGCCAAACTGCTGATATCTAGGAGATATGCACAGGGTGACTCTTTGGCCTCAGTGGTGTCTCAGGTCTTTTGCTAAAGTTAACCAATATGTTTTTGGTGCCTTAGCCTAAACAAGCGGTGAGAAAAATTGAACATAAAAATCAAATGAAAGGGAAACAAATCAGCGAGTGAAATCAATGCAAAACAAAGTCATAGATGTCCAAGATGGGATACAAAATGTGACTGGGGCCACTTGGCATCCCTCTAACTTCATAATGACAACATTGTCCAGCTCTATTAATGCCCCGGTATATGAACAAAACATGTTCCCATCAGCCTTACATATAATTCAGAGCTCGGATTAGAAATAAAACCAGCACCACACAGCCTTTCACATGGCTGTAGGATCTCATTTAATTATTTTAATCCTTCCTGTTCAGAGTTGTGGGGTGCTATAGAGCCTATCCCAGCATGCACTGATTAATATGCGCTGTGCACAGGGCTGACACACAGGCAAACATTTTGACAATCAAACCCTCTGAGCTTTCAATTCATCCAAACTGCATATATTTGGCCGGTGGGAATAAACCCATGTAGGTATAAAAACAGCAGGGTCCTCAGCGGCCTTTGAGGTGTTAACAATAATCCCATTTTACATATAACTGACACAGAGAAGGATGGAGAGCAGTTAAATACAGACATCAGTAGTATAGATCTGTGCATATTTTTTTGGGGGGGGGGTGGTAGGATGGTTCGGTGGGCTTTAGAACTGGCACCTTATGCGTGACACCATGTTTCTCGAGAAATGGGGAGATCTTTTTGTCTGCCTTTGAGGATGGAGGAAGAGGCATAAAGGTTGATAAGAGCCGGCGAGCTCTTCCCACCTTTTGAGAGGTTTTGATCTGACAAAGGTCTCTCTTTAATTTGCTCACTGTGTGTTTTATTTTGCCTGTTCTGAGCGTCGTTTATTGGTATTTATTGTCTGAGAAAAACCGCATCAATCTTTAGGATAGTCCTTTCACTTTCATCAAACATTTGTTTCCCCAAAAGCCTAACACAGCCTAACATGACCGCTAGCCCACATAAATTCACAGTTGAATTTCAAATTGTTTTGACAAAATACGCATTGACTTTCGACGTCGGCTTTAAAAGGTGAACGTGTAATACATTATTTTATTCTGTTTATCAAACACTGTGTATTTTTTTGGTTGTATCAGAGTGAAGTTGAAGTGAAGTGAAGTTTGTGTGTGTGCGCACGCATGCTCGCAGAAGGAAGGTCATGGCAGGAGCTTTTTTTAAATGCACTTCCAATCAGCTTTTTTTTTTTTTTTTTTCACAAGAAGTCTAGTTCATACATCGGAATGAATGTATTCTTTTCTATACTTTTTAAATATGAAACTCTAAAGATTTTGAGTTCATGCACATTGTGAGAATCTAAATATTTGTGTCAGAGATAAACCTAATTAAAACATGCGTGCACTGTGGGAACTGTTGATCAGACGTGCTAGTTTTTCAGATGAGTGAACGCAGGTGCATGTGCATGCATGCGCGCATGCTCGTACGCGCATAAGGTGCTAGTTCTAGAGCCCACCGATGGGGGTTTGGGGGGCATAACTCCCCACCCACCCCCCCAAAATAGGCACAGATCTATACTGCTGACATCCCACCACATGTACCCATTGATTAAAAGAGAACACAAAAAGCTGAAATTAGACCTTATAGTAAATTAAGTTCACAGGTTCTGTTCGCTTATATAGATAAGTATGTGTCGTTATTTAGTTGTTTGGATGGGTAAAATATCATAACCAGTCACATTACTGGCCTGTAATGTGTACGAATATACTGGTGGAAGAAGTACAGTTTACGTTAATGATAAAACGAACATTATGATTACTGCGGATGAAAAGCTGCAGTCACTTGTAAAAAGAAGGATCAAAAGGTTTTTAATCAACTAATAAATACCAACATAAGGAAGGAAAATGACAATGTCATTGGCATTCTGAACATAACAGGAAGTATCAGGCGTAAGAAAAAGATCATTACCATACAAATGAAATAATAAAGAGCCCAACAGCACCTGCTCCTTGTTTGCCAAGTATGAGAAGATCTTGCTGAAAAAACAAAAGTGTAATGCAGAGAATAAAAGTCTGATGATTCACAGTCTCATAAAGCTTTACAGATATATTGGATATTCATAGCATGTATTTGACAATAACAATGCTGACATTTGCTTTGAGTAAATTGCTGCCTTTGTGATTTCCATCCATCCATTTTCTGCTATGTTCGAGTTGCAGAGGCAGTAGTCTGAGAAGAGACACTTAGAGCTCCCTCTCCCCAGCCACCACCTCCAGCTCTTCCAGGATGACAATGAGGTGGTCCTAAACCAGCCAAGAAGAAGTAATCGCCCCACCATGTCCTGGGTCTACCCCAGACCTTCTTCTTCTTCTTTGAACATATATTTTGAAATTTTCACTTGTGAACTTGGGTTTGGAGTTTGGAGGTGGAAGGAACAGGAGTGGACAGCCAATCAGAAAACAGAAAATGAAGAGGTCTCATTCCTGGGTCTCTTCTCTGACAGCCATGCTGGATTCACAAGTGCAGAGCACAGGTAGCTAGGGTAAGTTTGCACATAGTGTGACCCCTCACCCAGGATTTGCTTGGTTTGTGATATCTTACCTGTGGTGAATTGCACAGGTCAATGGGTCTCGCCTTTATCATGACAAGATAAAGATCCAGCAAGAGGTGTTTTCTGATTTGCATAGAAAACTTGAACTAATCCTTATTTATCAGTAACGTTTTTCCTATTCACTTTAATCAACTAAAATAGATTGTCTATATTGATTAATTAGCTTTTAGTTACGCAGCCACTCTCTGACCACTTTTTTGACTTTGAATTGAATCTGAAGCAACATACATATTTTTCAGAATAAAACTCAATATAAATCTTGCTGTTTGCACAGCTGTCATAACAAGTGCGCTCATTAAAGTGATTGATCGCTAATGCCTTTTCTTTCCCATGTTTTTCAGTAACACTTTTAAACATCTGCTTCTTTGGTCTTACAGATTTAAGTAATAAATTTTCTTTTTTCTGAAATTCTTGTAAAATTTACACAGTTCTGTTGGTTATAAATGACATGTGACCAAGTCCACATGTGAAGAATTAAACTGCATGTTACCAATATTTGTGGCTTTTTGATTAGCTGGTGAATAAAACAGCCCCTCCTGCTGCTTACCAAGAATGTATGACAGAACGTTTAATACAGCAGTAAACATTAAATGATTGCAGAATGCAATACATCAAACACACAAATAGGAATAAAAATCACAATAGCTTGAGCTTTCAAAATATAATTATTTTTAATAAAGTAGATCAAATGAAGTACATACACAACACAAATATAAAAATATCAAATTCTGTAGGCTATGATGTGGTGTGCATACTTAATTGCTCCAAATATCAGTTAATAATAAGTTTGTTACTTTACTATCACTTATGTAGGTTTCATCCATCCATCCATCCATCCATCCATCCATCCATCCATCCATCCATCCATCCATCCATCCATCCATCCATCCATCCATCCATCCATCCATCCATCCATCCATCCATCCATCCAGCCAGCCTCTTCTGCTTC